>CM021108.1:163283191-163337213 GCA_007115665.2 Sequoiadendron giganteum | reverse complement strand
ATGGATATCACTCAGATCCAAGAAAATTTGAATGCACAACTACACCTAGAAGTTCATCTAAGTTTTCTTTGCCAAGAAGATGTTGAATTCATGAGATGTTTGAGCACGATGAAATCAGTTGCTTGACATTCCTCTCAAGGGTAGAGCTTGTTCTCCAAGGACGGATTTTATTTTGGGATGTCCCCAAGCTAGAAGTATTGGATATAGAACTTGATGATTATAGCATTCCAGAAATTACAAATGAGGCCTTCACAAGGTTCATACTTAGAATCCAAAATAAAATGGAACTATGTAATGTTTGCCTGAAAGGTGTTTTTCTTCCTCATTGGTGTCGAATTCACAACGCACCTCATCCAAAGTTCACTTGCACAAGATGTGAAGAGGCTATCAACTATGCCAAATGTCACCTTGGATTACTTGAACTACCAAATGGATTCTTTCAGGACAAGGCATGGGTTGAGTATGTCAAGCAGACATTTTTAGCACTAAATGAAGAATGAACCACAATGTCATCTAACAGCAGGAAGAACAAGTCACAACAGGATAATGTGATCGAGCTTAGGGATCAAGTAGATGAAGATTGTTCCTACACCACACTAGAAAAAGAGGCCATTGGAATAGAGATCAAAGAAGCAGTGGAATACATCCAAGCAAGAGGAACCAGCTAAGATAACTGCCAGCATGCGGAAGTGAATGAATATATAGAATTGTAAATTATTGAAGATCATCAAGAACCAGGAACATAGGACTTAGCTCAAAGTAGAGATGGTGTGACATATTTCCAACGTTCATTCATCCAAGAAGGAGAACATGAAGAGGGAAGTGATTCCAGAGCAGTTCAAGAAGGAATGATCCTTGATGAAAAAGTTCAATCATGCATGAGCAAGATGGAAAAAATGATAAGCAGCTTGAGAGAAGACAATATGTTTGATGATCAATGGGTTACCAAGATGGAATTAGAATATAGAATACATTTCGCATCGACGCTTGATCCATTTTTCATAGTCATGGAGGAATTTCTTGATGAAGTTGAAACAAATGTAAGACTACTTGATAAACAAGCAATTGTGACAGAGACAAAAAATGAAGAACAATTCAGGTTGGGGCTTGATCCATTGTTAGGGATTCAAAAGGATGAAATGCATGAAATAATCCATATTTATGAATGTTGTCTTGAATCCAATCCCCGCCACACTCCACCCAGTTTGGAATGTGATGTTGATCTCCATGGTTCAAATGCAAGTGGTATGGTTCACCATCAACTTCGACCTCCTGATGAAGCAATCGATGATGAGCAAGAGTTCATGTCTGCGGATGAAGACCACGAGCTTGTATCTTTCCCTACTATTGATTATAAGCTATAAAATTTTTATTATGGATATTTAGGAAAGATAACTTGTTTATGGATTAATCATGCTCAGGGTGAGTTTCCCCAGTTACTAATATTTCTCGAAGTTTTCCTTGAGTTTCAAGTTTGTCCTTCGCAAGAATATTTTTCTGAGTTTAAAGATAAGTTTGAAAAATTTCACACTTTGACTGTTGCTTTGTTGTTCCTAGACATCTTGAGAAATCATGCTAGGATTTGTATATACTTGGGTCTTTTGACTATTGTTCGCTTAAAAATTTTTTTGTTGTTGTTTAGAGTAGGTTTTCTTTCACGGTTTGCTTTAGATTAGTTTGCTTGTCCGCTTTGTTTTTCCTTCAATAAATGGGCTCACATTTGCAAAGGGTGTTGTATCTTAAGAACTCAAACGTCTGTGCTAAATCATGTTCAGTTCATTTCTTGGGTAAATATTTGTGGATAATCTTCGAATCCTATATTAATTGTTTCTAAAGTATCTTAAGGTTAAGGTTAGTACTTGACTGGAAAGGAAGTCATCTATTGTATCTTGATAGTGAGTCTTACACTTATCATATCTTACACACTTAAGGAATTCTCTAGGTCGTTATGGTTTCCTAGGTGAATTCATGGCTTAAAAATAGAAAATAATCAAAATTCTTGCTTCAACGCCACTATAATGCTCAAACCCATGTGAGCTTCATTGCTAACAATCCAAAGCATAGAAATATATGAAAAGAAATGAATATCAAAATGAATGAAAATAAAATGAGAAAAGGAGTAAAAGCACTTCGCCATGGGTGTACGAATATCTCTACAGGCGTACACTTAATGACAAAAGGAAAATAAATCATTGGAAGTACAGAAATCTCTGTGAGATTATAGAAGATAACCTTGTTGGGGCTATGAATGCTCACTGGCAGTGAGGCTCTATGCAACGATTGTTTTGGAGTTAAGAGAAACTACACCAAGATGCCATAATGGAACCAAAGAGTCATAATGGTCTTATGAGATGGAAATTAAAATGCATGCATGCACTCATAACTAAAGGAGGAAAGATCTCGATACAATTTAGGATTCCTCTTTTTTTTTAGTACTCTTCTTAACCAAAGGGTAAGTTGGTTAGAAATAATTTAAGATTCTAGGTTTGAAATAGACTCTATCTTTGAAATGTTTAGGAAAATTTATTCAAGTTGGCACTAGATGTTGTGACCTTTTTCACACATCACCCCATTGCAAATGGGGACCCTCTTGTTTTTTTCTCCTTTTGGGTTTTTTGCCTTGGCGTCGCAACTGCTAATTACCATGTTTCTTTTACAATGAGGAGTTTGAGTTTTTTGAAGGGTCACCCAAGCCAAGTAATGAATTTGAGCACAAATCAGTGCATGAACATCATCAAAGTGTTTAGAGAGCCTTGTGGATGAAGATCGACTATCATTTCAGTCAATTTTGAAACCTCCTAAATTTTAAGGTTTTCACCCTGACCCCCTATTTTTTAGGAATTTGTTTTTGGCATTTTTAGCCCATTCTGAATTTCCTATTTTTTAGGGGCCATTATTGGAAAGATTTATATTTTTGGCAGGGTTTCTATTTTTGGAAAATGTGCAAGTCATGGCTTCGTCAGGATCAACTCCAGAAATCTCCAAAATGGAAAACATTGACAAATCTAAAAAAGAAAAAAAACATGTGCTAAATTCGCCCAAGCATGAGGAAGTTAGATGGAATGGATATTGGATAGGTCCAATAAAGGAAGAAAAATCATGGCATAAGGCTAATGTAAGTCCACCTTAGCATACGCGAAAATGGCTAAGTCACAAGGCAATTCCGCCATGAAAAGATGGCTTGGACATGAGCCAAGTCCACCCAACACTTAAAGAAAATGACTTGATGGCAAGCAAAGTCCGCCCTACAAAATGAAGATGGCTCAAGGCATTAGCAAGTACACCATATCCAAAAGGGCTTGGACACAAGCCAAGTCCACTCCAAGAAGATGGGAGATGGCTTGTGAAGGAATAAAGTCCACTCTAGTATGTGGAAAATGGCAAAAGCCATGGAAAAGCCCACCCAAAGCTTCAAAAAAACAGCTTGGAACATGGAAAAGTCTGCCCATGAAGAATGGAAATGGAACAAGGAATGACCAAGTCTGCCCTAAGTAAAATGGCTTGATAATTAGCCAAGTCTTCCTAGCACATTTTTGAAGTTGGCTCAACCTAAAGCAAGTCCACCTAACACATTGTGAAGTTGGCTCAACCTAAAGCAAGTCCGCCGAAGTTTGATTACTTGTGACATGATGAAGTCCACTCCAAGGAGATGGAAAATAGCATAGTAAAGTTCAGCCTCCAAGGGAGAATGTCAAGAAAAGCTCCAAGTCCACCATGAAGATGTCTAGCCACAAGGTCAAGTACGCCTATCCAAGGAAATTTGGCTAAGTAAAAAAAAATGTTAGAAAAAATCAAGTGAATTCTAACCTCCCTGATCAAAGCAACCTCCAAGAAACTCCAAAGTCCACCCTTGGCATGATGGGAAAATGTCTAAGGCAATATGAAGTCTGCCCAAGGAAAAAAATTCAAAAAACTGACTAAGTGTTGGAAAGAAAACAAGAGGAAAATAAAGAGGAAATGTATAAAATCCTTGTCCAAGGATGGAGTCTACCCTACTTAGCACAAGCTAAACTCAGAATTGAAGGCAAATCCATAGGAAAAGTTGATCTAAAACCTTGGCTAAATGTTGAATGGTCCACACGAAGGTATTACAAAATGAAATTGAATAGCCAAAATCTGGCTAAGTATGGGAAATACTTCACAGAGAAAGTTCCAATTTCCTCCATTATGGTGAAAGCACAGAGGAGTTTTTCTCCAAATTCAAGGCGCTTGTAGGAATTTCAAAGCAATCAAGAAAGAAAAAGTTAATGATTTCTAGTCTAAACATGTTTTCCAAGGTGAGACTTCCAATATAGGTGAGAAGAATAAATCAAAGTCTCAAAAGGAATCCAAGATCAGAGGTAGGAAAAAACAAGCACAAAGGACAAAGTCATCGATAGGGAAAACATTCCAAGGCAAGGTGAGCAAGGAGGATATCCAACCTGCTAAAGTAGTGCCTCGACCAATCAAATTGTTCCAAGTCAATATGTCCTGATTCAATGAACCTCACACTCCACCATGCAGCAACTTTCAATTTTATCGTTGTTTCATATTTATCAAAAAAGGACAACTGTCCTCGAATGTAATTTTCTCATTGGTCGAGAAGAAGTTAGTTATGACAAGCGCTAATTAGGGTTTTATTTTGTAATCTCGGCCATTGATTCTCAATTAATCTTGGCCATTGAATTATAATTGGGGAGCCTATAAATTGAGCTCATCCCTCATTTGTAAAGCGTGGGAGCATGTTAAAAAACATTTTGAGATAAGTAAATTGTTGCATACGACTGACAAAGTAATAAGTAATGTATTGTTCAAATTGATGGTGATTATTTCTCTTATTTTGGAGTTGGCATGGTTCTTATCCCTCATCATAGTTTAGATTTTATTTCATGTATGTTAGATGAATGCAAGATTTGATAAGTATTAATTTATGGTGTAAACTTGGCTCATACTTTCTTTGGATGGAAGATTTTCATTCAATGCGTAAAGTTAGACTGAGCTTTTGATGTGGATGCTTTAATGTTTACCTCGAATAATGTTGTTCTATTGATGGTATTGTTCGTAGTAAAGAAATATTAAGTACAAAACCCCAGAAGATTGCACCCACTTTGTGTAGTTGTCGTTGAGCGTGGTGAAGCAAAGTGTGGTTATTGGTTTCACCAAGTTAATACTGTCTCTTCGATTCTTAGGAAGTAGCTTAGAAATTATAAACACTTACCTCCTTTTTTAGTTTGTTTGATCTAGGACCCAAGCAATAGAGCTTTATTGTCTAGACTTGCATTGTGAATTGAACAATCCTAGCATAAGTCCATTTGTGTTACCAGCAAATCACAACGACCACAGAGATTATCCACACCTAACTTATGAAGAATTGGAATTTTCATATGATCTTTCTTGCAATATTAGAATACGAGGTAGTTATTCAAGAGGGGATAGAGCATCTTTGGATTCTTTATTCTAGAGTGTTTGGTGTGTCATAAATAATGCATCAACATGGAATTGGCACTAGAATTATTAGGTCACCAAGTTCCAACTCAGACCATTTAATAAGAAGAAGTGGCAGTCTCTCATCAGAGCCTGGCTACATATACACTTCATCATCATCTAGCTAGTCAGGCACACAGAAGAGTATCATTGTCCTAATCATGTTCAAAGGTAGTCTCGACCAAAATATTTTCCTTACTTCAAATTCATCAGCAACATTCACCCAAAAGTCCTCAAGGTCGATTTTGTCCCTATATTTCCTTCCGTCCATAGCTCCAATATGATTGAGTGGATCGAAGTCACTTTTGGATTTGTATGACGTGAATGGGTACCATTGTATCTCCACTCGAGCACTTTCTGCTACCTATGTTGATGAACAAGATTTGACCATGTTTCCAATAAAGAGAGGAAATGTGACGCTTGCTTTCTATTTTTTCCTTTGAATGCTTTGAAATGTTTCCAACTATCTTAGCACTTCTAGAAAAATCATTCTATTGGTAGGATAGATTGGAAACTTGTAAGGAGAATCCATGAATCCCTGGCTTCGGATGTAGGTGAATCTAGGAAACTGGATAAACCAGGATCCATATTTGTTGATTAAACTCTTTGCTTCATGGGTGAGCCTCTGATGCTTTCCACCTTGAAGTATCTAGGTGATATACATAAGAAAATCATTGTGCACTCATCAGAAGTGTGACTTCTTGCTGAACTGCAATTGAGGATAGTAGTTATAAACCTTGAACTCCCTTTCGCCATTGTTGACTACACCTTTGCAGATGAGATCAACATATTGGTAGGTTCGAGCAAGTAAGTATATAAGGTAGGAACTCATATGAAAGGCTTTTGTCTTCTCCAAGTTGACCAATTTCTCATGAATACTATCACTAATCATCCTTGACCAGTTAACCATTTTTTCTCTAGAAGATACTTTGTCAATGAAGTAATACATCCAAGTCTCAAAAGGTGCACCCTGAGGATTACCCACTATTATGTTCATCAGCAAGACCATATCTCTGTAATCTTCTTTGAAATCCGGCATGAGCAACTTCTTAGGAACCTTTTTGGCTGACGGTCTTGGCTTTACCAACCAATTTTTGTTCATATTTGTCGCACAAAGGATTTGTTTGTCCTCATACAATTTTTGTGCATCTTCTTTTGACCGGTAATATGTTTGATGGTAAGATGGAATTCCAAATGCCTCTTGTATAGATAGTTCACCTAGATATGCCAACACTCTACCATCAAGTGCTTTGATTTGTCTCTCTTCAGCATTGTAATGTAAGGCACACTCCACAATTAATTCTGGACATTCGATTGCCAACGAAAATCCTATAGCTTGAACTATGTCATTCCACATCATTTTCTGTGCAATTGGCGTAGGCAAGAGTTCTTCACTTCCATACATTCTTTTCATGAATTCGTCAAAGTCAACATGGCCAAGATTGATATCTACAACATTCTTCCACTTGGAAATTATTTTAGACTCTAGTTGCAGACCTTTGCTAGCGAATTTCATTTTCTTTGACGATTCTCCTTTGTCCAGCATAAATCTGCAAAAGAAATATTAAAATTCCTAAATTATTATGCCATTACTTCGAAACAAATATATTCCAACCAACTCAATAAGTTAATTCTTGAAAATGATTACTGCTGGAAATGGAAGGCAGTTCAAAACATTTCAAAGCATCCAAAGGAAAAAATAGAAAGAAACCATCACGTTTCCTCTCTTTATTGGAAACATGGTCAAATCTTCTCCATCAGCAAAGGTAACAGAAAGTGCCCAAGTGGAGATACAATGGTACCCATTCACTTCGTACAAATCCAGAAGTGACTTCGATCCACTCAATCATATTGGAGTTGTGGATGGAAGGAAATATAGGAACAAAATCGACCTTAAGGACTTTTGGGTGAATGCTGCTGATGAATTTAAAGTAAGGAAAAAAATTTGGTCGAGACTACCTTTGGACATGATCAGGACAACATAACTCTTCCATGTTCCTGACTAGCTAGATGATGATGAAGTGTATATGCAACCAAGCTATGATGAGAGACTGCCACTTCTTCCTGTTGAATGGTCTGAGCCGAAACTTGGTGACCTGAAAATTCTTATGATGCTTGTGGTTAAGTACTCGCAATGGTGGGTAGACCAACATGTATAGTCTTTGAGGCAATGAAGTATATCATTCACCTATGACTTGATGGGCGAAGTTGAGTCTTATTCTTCCAATACCGACACTTCTCAAGGAGAGGAGCTAGTTGAGGCTGCCAACCAAAAAAAGAGAAAGGGTAAGGAAAAGGCGATAGGTGAAGAACCAATCCAGATAAATTCTAAGCCCCTTCACTCAGCCACATCCAAGAATGTGGAGCAATTATTGATTATGGACGAAGAATCATGGGGGCATATCAAAATTCCTTTGCTAGTTCTTGAAAAGGACATGAAGCCCATGTAGCTTGAAAATGACTTTCATCACTCTCCAACTGGCACAAAATTTTTTGAGGCAGATGAGGATTTGGATGTCATGGGAGGAAACTTCCAAGAGGGAATGATTTCAAACCTCAAGGGAATTCAGGAGGGCCCATCAGTGCAGGAAATCCAAGACATCCAAGGTGTTCTAGACTATGAGTATGATGGAGTTGAGCAACCAATGATCCCAGATTGGCTGAAGGAAAGGCTTAAAGTCAATGTACTAGTCGAGATTCCAAAAGAGGATGATATTGCGGATTTATTGGCGAGGTTGGAACAAACTAATACAAAGAAACCGACCAAGAAATTCTCCACCATTGAAAGAGATGAAACTGGTAATCGTATTGTGTAAATTGCAGTGCTGACAATTGAGAAGCCACAGGATGAAATTAATCCAAGTGAGTATGCCATTACTGTTATTGACATTGGTCCAACAACAAAAGAAAAAGAAGTGGAAGACCTAGATAACTCCATTTCTACCATCAAATCCAGGTTAGAAAAGGAGACTTTAAAGAAAAATAATATAAGATGGAGGTTGAGCACCTAAAGGAATATATCCTGCATTTGACAAGGCCACTCAACCAAGGTGACAAATCAGCCCCTCTACTCCCAAATGCATCGCAAGAGCCAGAAAAAAATCTTGAAGAGGAATTGACTACTGCCAGAGAAACAAAGGAATGGATGGCAGGGAAAGAGGGAGAAGTAATGGCATTTGTGGAGAAGTTGGCACATGTTCATGGGAAAACTTCTTCCTTACTCACAAGAGTTATAAACTTGATTGAAGCATGGGATGGACTCCAGGACCTCCAAGATAGAATCATTTTGTGTCTCTGAGACATAAGGAGAATCCCTAAGCAAAGGCTGGTCGATGAGGAGATTATTGCAGCTAGAGTGACATATGACTTAAACAATTGTTATTATGCATTGGTCTCATGTGGGGAAGTGTTGGATAAGGTTAAGACGAAAAGTGCTAGAATTGATGAGCAAGTGAAAGGTATTTAGAATAATAATTTCCATAGGGTAGCAGATGTGTTGGACAAAGACATTGTCCAGGAAAATGACTTACAACTAGGAAATATGCAAAAAGAAGCTCAAAAGGTTTTTTCCATCATGCCAATCTTGGGAGAAAATTTGACTAAGGTATTTAACCTCTTGACCATCTAGAATACCTTCCTGCAGCATGAATCAGAGTGGACAGTTGTCTTTGCCGATTGTGCAGATAGTTTAGATCTACTATAGTACAAAGTAAATGCCTTGTTGGACATTTCCATTGAGGAGGTTGGTGCCATTATGTCCAGATTCATTGGATGGAACATTGTGGAAGCATATAAGGATGCAACTATCAGTGGATGACTCATCTGCTTGTCAATTTGCTGATATTTTGGCAACCCTAATTAGGGTTTTCTTGTTTAAATTTGGGTCATTGATCTTGATTTAATATTGGTTGTGCATTGTATTTGGGAACTCTATATGTACCCCTCCACTTTAATTTGAAAGGCATCATTAGAAATCAGAGACAATATTAAAAATCAAAGGAATTAGAAGTTAGATTAGAGATTTAAAGATAGAATTGTAGAGCATAGAAATAAGAGGAGAGTTTTTATGAAATTGTTGTGAAAAATATTATGATGATAAAGTTCATTAATGCATGAGATGCTTTGAATCCTTTCATTGTCAAATTTTTGCATGGTTACGTATTTTCTCTTTCTCATAGAATTGTTCTAAATTAGAAATTTATTCGAATATTAGTGGAACAAAAGATTGATAGTAAATATTCATGTAACTTATCTCATACTTTCTTCAAATGGATGCTTTTCATTCGATGCGTAAAGTTAGAATGAGCCTTTAATGTGGATTGTTTAAAGTTTACTTGAAATGATGTTGTTTTATTGATGGTATTGTTTGTGGTAGAAAATCTTAAGCACAAATCCTAGAAGATTGCAACTACATTTGTGTAGTTGTCATTTTATGTGGTGAAATAATGCATGGTTTTTATTAGTTTCATTCAATCTTTGCAGTCTCTTAGTTCATAGGATTAGTATAGGATTTTTTAACCTTCACTCCTTTTTTTAATTTTTTATCCAAAATCGGAAAAGTCCCAAAAAGTTATAACACTGCATTCAAGTGACTTACTAAAGTAAATTCCCTTGGGTTACCAGCAAATCAAAATGACCACAGAGCTTATCCGCACTCCAATTTCGAAACATTGGAATCACCGTGTGACCTTTCTTTCAATCTTAGCACAACAGGTAGTTTTTCAAGAGAGGATAGAGCATCTATGGATACTTTATTCTAGAGTGTTTGGTGTGTCACAAAACACACATCAACATAGAATTAGTGCTAGAACGAGGGCCCACTACCAACGAAAGTAATTTACTTTCAAAGTAAGTAGGATGTAGTATGGTGTTCCCATGTGAATTTCCTTTTCATGTACCTGTTGAGTAACCTGAACAAGAAAATATTGATATCCTTGATAAATTGTAATCATTAGCCTGGCACTCACAAATAGATCACTCGCAATTTAGACAAACTAGTCATGTTCTGGCCAGAGAAGAAGAAAAGGGTATTCAGATTGAACAAGAAATCCAAAGCCACTTGATCAGACAAAAGATTAACCATCTGAAAAAATCTCTTGATGATATAGAGCGATCATTGGCCTCTAGCTCGTCATCCAATCCTATCTATTCATCCAATCCTAGCTCATCATCCAATCCAAGCTCATCTAGTAAAATGAAGAATGGTGCTCCCGGGAAATGTTCCTGATCCACAACAAGATCCCCAACCTATGTTGCAACCAGATTTGGCCTTCCACGATGAACAATAAGATACCATTTCTGAATTGTTCAATCTTGCATGGCAAGTAAGAAGAAACTCTCCTGACTGGATGCGCATATGCTTCATACTTGAAGAAGAAGAAGAAATAGCCCAACACATTGACCTTGCTATTCAAAGAGATCAACTTGTTGAAATATTTGAAGCCCAACAATGAGAAAAAAATTGTCTAGCTAACTAGAAAGTTCCTTAGCAAGTGAATCAGCTAGCTCCTGCGTGCCCTCAAAAAAATTGAAGAAACGCTGGATGGAATTGGTTCCTTCTCACCAGATAGATTTCATTGAATCACCAGGTCCACTCCAAGTTCTTCTAAATTTTTTTTGGAGTTATCTCCTAGTAGAAACAAGATGAAGAAGCATAAAGAAGTTTCATGAGAAGAAGTAGTAAGTGCGCAATCATATTCATCTAGTGCTGAAGTACAAAGTGTGGAGGATCTTGTCAGGTTATTCTAGACACCACCACCACAGATTCCAGTCCCACACACTATTCATCAACGAATTCCACCAATTCAGTCAGTTCCACCAATTCAAGTTATTCCAATGGCTCAGCCAAATGCTTGGCATTCACAAAATGCATCACCTCTTACCACATTCACCAATTATCATGATATGCCCAAAAATCCGGAGCATTTTTGCTCCAAGTTCCATGTTGGCAATATGAACCGGACAACTGATGAACATATTAATTTTTTTGAGGATACTCTCCAGAACCAAGACATTTAGCATGAAGATGTGGTTTGCTAATTATTCCCATGCTCTTTGGGAGAAGACGCATATTATTGGTACGTCAACTTACCAGTAAATTCCATCCAAACTTGGCTAGGGTTGAAAGAAGCCTTTTTGGGAAAATTCAAATTACCAACCACACGAGCTGAACTTTATAGGAAATTTGTTGAAGTGAAAAGACAAGAACATGAAACAATCAGTACCTTCAACAACAGATTTCACAAGGCATATACAAGGATACATAACCCATATGAATTGGATAATGCCGCAACATTACCAATCTACTATGCCACCTTGGATAGTCTTACTTCTATGTTCATAAGGAGAGCCAACCTAGTTCCAATTGATCTTAACAAAACATATGCAAAATCAATTAAAGTCAATTCTGATTTGGGCATGAATGTTGCAGGACCACTCAATCACTTGGGATATGCCGCTATGCCAAATCAAATTACAAGAATCAATCAAGCACTAGCCCATCATATACTAGTAATGAATCCTGTTCCACCTCCCAATAGTCAATTGGTAGTCCACCTAGGAGGTCCTATTTCCCAAGATCAACCTTCACAACAGGTATACTTGCAAGGTACAACAACATCCACCAGGACGCAAGAAGAAAAGGAGGAAATGAGAGATTTGATTGAACAAGTGAAGAAATTGTCTACTGAAGTGATTCATTTAAGAAATCAAAATAATCAATTTCATAGTATGCAAATAAATTCTCAAGGATACCAAGGTAATCATCAAAATTACCAAGGTCAATCAAGAAATACTCAAGGTTACCATAATAATAACCAAGGATATCAAAAAAAGAGTATGGAATACAAGACCGAATAATGGAAATGTGCAATCACCACATGACAATCCAACAAATCAGGAAAATCGACCAACAGAAAGTATACTCCTCACTGAATCTGCCTTGTTCGGATGGTGTTTATTGCACAATACTAATCAACATTTTGAGACATAGAGTAGAGAATTTCAGTTAGCAGTTGATATTTTCCAAAGAGAGATACCAAGGGAGACTCTAGAAGATCCATCTACGACCATAGTGCTAGTTGTAAAGTATGATCAAGCTTTAGTTTTGGAGGACTCCACACTTCCACCGTAGTTTGGACAGTATCAAGAACCTGACTAGTTTGGAAGATTTCCACCAGCAATGGCTAATAGGCCTATGGAGGCGCCACCTTCCATATACTCATATACAGTTGCTGATGGACCTTTTGAAGACATGACCAATTATTACTTCCCACCATTGAACAACAACGTATTGGTCGAAGGCATAAAAGAAGTTCAGGCATTCCAACAGACCGAGAACAATCCACAAAAGGTTTATTATTGAAAGAATCAAGAGCCTTTGACTTCATCTGTTCCTCCACACAACTTCCAAACACCACCACATCCAAATGCCATAAATAATCCATCTCTTCCAAGAGATTCACCCTAATATAGGCAAAGCAATAATGTTCACAGTTCTACTAGTATTCTTCCTCCTAAGGATGAGCTAAAAAGACCGAGTCGGTACGTGACTGACGAGGTCAAGAAAATCAAAGTGAGTGTGTCATTGTTTGAATTGATGAAAGTGTTAGAGATAAGAAACACATTCCTTAATAGCTTGAAGGACCCGACACAAGATTCAACTAACATAATTCAGAAGGCTACAAGTTCCACCAGTAATGTAAATTGTGGTCAGGGCGAACAGTTCTAGGAATCACCTCAGACAGTAAATATTGTTCAAGAATCTCAGGATTCCAAACCAATTTGAGGTATGTGTGAAGTAAGAAAAGGAATAGAGATGCTAGGTCAAAGAAAAACCGGAATTAAACAATCAACCAAAGATGTGGAAGCTCCACTGACAGAAAAGAATAACAAGGAAATAAAAGCAAGAGGGGTAGAAGCTAGTGCGCAAAAAAGAAGCCCTATGATATTTTATCAAGGCAAAGATGAGCCCACTCCTTTCCTCGTTTCGCTCCATATTTTCAAAAAACTCCTACACAATTTTTTGATCGAATCAAGAGCATCCATGAATGTAATGCCTCTACTTGTGTGTAATAGATTGGATTTAACACCTACAAGGACAAACAAGAAAGTAGCACAGTTAGATAAAATAGAAGTTCTGGTCATAGGAGAACTAAACAACATTCATATTTAGCTATCGTCTGACCCCAGGATTCAACATTTCATTGACATATATGTAGTTGATATTCCAGATGGATATGGGATGGTTATAGGACGAGATTGGACCCATAGACTAAATGGTTATTTCGCCATTGATTTTTCACACCTATGGCTACCATGGAAGGGTATTCCCAATAAAATTAGGATTGAGAGTACACCGAGACTCAAGATGATGATCATTGAGAACAAAGAGAACAATGAAATCTTGTTTTGTGAAACAGATTTGGGTCAATATAGACCAAAGACACAAGAAATCATGATGCTATACTAATCAAATAATCAAGAAGATTCATTGGAAGTTTTAGAATTAACTGAAGTTCTTGCTGAAGCAGATGATGAGCTGTCACCAGATGAAGGTGAAAGCATGTTCCAAAATTTTAGAATATTTATGCTTAAAAGTGCTAGACAAGAGAAGGAATTGGGAAGTCATGCTTTTGTGCAAGACTTATTGTTGCCTAATTGGTGCCAGATTCATAATGCTTTTCATTCTGAGTTTTCTTACACGATGTGCAAGATGGCTTTAGACCAAGTGTGCACAAGGATTTCCCAACCTCTTGAAGATGAATATTTCAATTTAACGAGGCAAGATGAGAGTAGTGACTCTGATGAAGAGCTATCACTAAGTGAAGAAATCATCCAGAACAAGATTCCAATTACAAAAATACCCAGTCCCAAGCAGTTGCCAGATCGTGAGCAAGTTTGGACCTTGAGGTTTGATGGTTCAAAGTCCAAGATAGGCAATGGATCTTGTTATGAGTTGATCATTCCGTCTGGTGAAACTTACCTCGCTGCTATGAGGTTACAATTCCCATGCACTAATAATGTAATAGAATATGAGTCCTTAATCCACAAATTGATACACGCAATTCAGAAAAGGGTCAAAATCTTGCATGTGTATGGTGATTCAGAAATTGTGGTAAGGCAAGTGACAAAGAGATATGCTTGCCATGACAAGAGACTGAGAGGATACAAAAATCGGGCCTGGGATCTCATTGAAAGTTTTGATACTTTCAATATTAAATATGTATACCGCTCTCAGAACAAAGTTGCTAATTCACTGGCACAATCAACAAGTTCACTAGAACCACTTGAGATGGATATGGTGAAGAAATTCACAGTTGAAATCACTTCGACACCATAAAATCCCAGACAATATTATGAATTTTCAAGTATTTGATGATGACAAACACATTTTGGATTTCCTAACAAATTCATATGTTTTCCTCACCCAAATCATTGATGAAGAAGAAGACCGAGGGGAAGCTAAATTTGATGCCAAAGGTATAATGAATTTAAAGACTAATAGCATTTCCAAAGGTATGATAAAATCTGAAATAATCTTTGATCAAGATCAGATCAATGTGAACAAGTATCAGAGAGGTGATGGAGGTCTACATGAAGTAGTAAACCTGGGTACAAAAGATGAAGTTAAAAATGTCCTCACTGGGAAAGTATGCACACGTGAAGAAAAAGAGAAAATAACTAGAAGCTTGAAAGAGTTCAAAGACATTATCGCCTGGAGTTACGAGAATTTAAAGACTTATGATACTTCGATTATTACACATATAATCCCTCTCACGACAAGCAATAAACCATTCAGGCAATGTCAAAGGCTAGTAAATCCATTATTAGAGCCCCTCATTTTCAAAGAAGTGAAGAAATTATTGTCAGCAGGCATTATATTTCCAGTGCGCCACTCAACGTGGGTCACCAATTTGGTACCCATCCGCAAAAAGAATGGAGAGATATGGCTATGTGTAGATTTTCAAAATCTCAACAAGCCTTCAGAAAAAGACAACTATCCATTGCCTTAACTAGATAAAGTAGTTCAAATTGTAAATGGATCCCAAATGATGTCTTTCCTTGATGGATACTCAGGATACAATCAAGTGCTAGTGGAACCTAAGGATAGACTTAAGACAACATTCATGAAAAAGTGGGGTACATTCACATACCAGAGAATGTCATTTGGGTTGATCAACATTGGAGCCACCTTCCAAAGGGCTATGGACATCGCATTCAAAGGTCTTATAGGAAAGTGCATTATTGTCTATATGGACGACCTCATAGTGTTTTCCAAGAGAAGAGGGAGTCATGTTGAAGATTTGAGGAATATATTCCAGAGGTGTAGAAGGTATGGAATTTCATTAAACCCAAAGAAATGCATATTCGGGGTGACCAAAGGAAAAATACTTCACCATGCGATAACAAAAAAAGGGATTCTTATTGATCCCAATTGAATAGAGGCTATATCAAGAATCAGCTTGCCATCAAGCCAAAAAGAATTGAAGTCTTTCTTCGGAAATATCAATTTTGTGAAAAATTTCATAATAGGGTTTGCTAAGATAGTCAGACCTTGGAATGAAATGTTAAAAAAGGATGCAAAGATAGAGTGGATGAAGTCTGAAAAGAAGGCATTCGAAGAGATCAAACAAGCTATTGTTGATGCTCTCATCTTGATCAGTCTTGACTACACAAAGCCCTTCTATCTGTATTCTTTCGAGTCAGAACATGTGCTACGATGCTTACCCGAAAGATAGAAGAAAAGGATGAACATCCTATAGCTTTCATGAGTCTACCTTTCAAAGATGTTAAGTTGAGATACCTGAATGTAGAGAAGTAAGCACATGCTTTGGTCAAAGCAATCAATAAATTCAGACGTTATATTTTGAGAAGTAAAGTCTTTTCCATAGTCCCAGATGTAGCTGTTAAAACCCTCTTAATGCAAAATGAATTGGGGGAGAAAAGGGGCAAATGGGTTACTATCATTTAGGAGTATGATGTAGAGATCCATCCAATGAGAATTTTTTGTGACCAAGATTTAACGTAGACCATCGCCACATGACCAGGATTGGTGAAAAAAGTGTATGAACTACACGAAGTATCTCTTGATGAATGGTACAATGATATCACTTTCTTCCTTCTCAATCACAAGTTTTCTAATCATCTGAATCTAGTAGAAAAGAGGGCCTTGAGAATGAAAAGCTAGAGATATATGTTGCAAGGAACTATGTTATACAGGAGAAACCATGAAGGTATTTTCCTAAGATGCCTCGACAGGGAGGAAGTAGAGCAAGTGATGGAACATTTCCATTCTAGGTTTGGGACTGGCCATAGAGGAGCATTGGCAATAGCACATCAAGTCCTAATCACTGGCTATTATTGGAAAATAGTGTTCAAAGATGTATATGATCATGTCAAAAAATGCCATACATTCTAGGTAACTGTTGAACGAGAGAAGAACCCAACTATGCCACTTCAACTTGTGATTGAAGTATGAACTTTTGTGAACTAGGGACTCAAATTTATTGGTATGATCAACCCCCCTTCCTCTGCACAACACAGTTATATTCCAACTGCAACTGACTATTGCACTAGATGGTCAGAAGCTCAGGCTTTAAAATTGTGCACAACTAAGATTGTCATTAAGTTTTTAGAAGAAAATACTATCACTAGATTTGGTTGTCCTTATGCTTTAGTTTGTGATAATGGTTATGAATTTTGTTCTTTGAAATTTTCTAATTGGGCATATAAATATGGGGTCACTTTGAAGTTTTCATCAAACTACTATCCCCAAGGTAATGGATTGGCAGAATCCACAAATAAAAATCTATTATATGTTATCAAGAAGCTGCTAGACAAGAACCCATGAGACTGGCGTACACATCTAAGATTCGCTCCTTGGGAGGATAGAGTAAGGATAAAGATTTCCTTGGGGACATCACCATTTAATATCATCTAGTATATGGAAAGGATCTCGTGTTCCCCATACAACTAAGAATCCCCACATTGCAATTCATGCAAGAATATCTGGAACAAGAGGATAGAGTCAAAACTAGGTTATCACAATTGCTACGTTTGGAAGAGAAAAGAGATCAAGTGTTGGAAAATTTCGTAAAGCATCAAGGTGTCGTAAAAAGATGGTTTGATCGAAGAGCAAGGATAAAGGCATTTAGAATTTCTGATTTAGTCCTTTGTTGGGACAAGGCTCATGAACGAAAAGGAGATCACGAGAATTTTTACAATTTATGGAAGGGTCCCTATTTGATCATAGAAATTATAGGAGAAAATGCATTCAGACTGAAGGTGTTAACCGGAGAGGATGTCCCATTGCCAGTCAATGGGAAATTCCTCAAACATTATTTCTAGCCTTAAGCTCTTAGTGAGTCTGGCCTTTGTATATGGTTAGATTAGTTTCCTTTCTGGTTTGGTTTTCTTTTGTTTTCTTGGTTTTTACTACTTTCTTAGATTAGTTTCTAGTTTTTCTTTCATTTTATTTCCTTAGTGGAAGTTCTAAATAAAAGGGTTTCTCGTTTGTGAGAAAGGTGATGTTTCTTACATGCACACTATGGATCAACCTCACCTAGGTATGTTAGGACTTTTCCTTCGATGAATACTTGTGGATAATCTTAGAATCTTAAATTCATTGTTTTTAAAGTACTTTAAAAGTTAAGGTTAGTACTTGACTAGAAAGGGAATCATCTATTGTATCTTGAATTTGAGTTTTACAGTTATTATATCTTTCACACTTAAGGAATTCTATGGGTCATTATGGTTTCCTACGAGAAGTCATGGCTAAACAACATAAATAAATGAAAAAGTATTGCTTCAGCACCACTATAATTCTCAAGCCCATGTGATATTCATTTCTTACCAGCTAAAGTGCGAAAACATGTATGAAAAGGAAATAATATCAAAATAGAAAAAAATAAAAAATGAATATCAAAGCGTTAGGCTTTTGGGTGTGCAGACATCTCTACAGGTGTATATTTCAAATGAAGAAAAACTAAATCACCAGAAGTAGAGAAATCTCCATGAGATTATAGCGATAACCTTGTTGGGGCTATAAATGCTCGCTGGCAACAAGGCTCTATCCAGGATGCTTTTGAAGATAAGACAAAGTTATGAAGAAAGCTATGATGGAACGAAAGAATCATATTGTCCTCATGAGACGGAAATGAATGAATTTGCACATACTCATAACTCAAGGATGAAAGATCTCGATACAGTTTAGGATTCCTCTTTTTTTTTAGTACTCTTCTTAAACAAATGGTAAGTTGGTTAGAAATAATTTAAGATTCTAGGTTTGAAATAGACTCTATCTTTGAAATGTTCAGGAACATTTATTCAAGTTGGTGCTAGATGTTGTGACCTTTTTCACACATTGCCCCATTGCAAATGGGGACCCTCTTGTTTTTTTTTCCTTTAGGGTTTTGTGCCTTGGCGTCGCAACTACTAATTACCATGATTCTTTTACAATGAGGAGTTTGAGTTTCTTGAAGGGTCACCTAAGCCAAGTAATGAATTTGAGCCCAAATCAGTGCGCAAACGTCATCAAAGTGTTTAGAGGGCCTTGTGGATGAAGATCGACTATCATTTCAGTCAGTTCTGACACCTCCTAAATTTTAGGGTTTTCACCCTGACCCCCTATTTTTTAGGAACTTTTTTTTGGCATTTTTAGCCCATTCTAAATTTCCTATTTTTTAGGGGCTATTTTTAGAAAGTTTCTTTTTTTGGTAGGGTTTCTATTTTTGAAAAATGTGCAGGTCATGGCTTCGTCAAGATCAACTCGAGAAATCTCCAAAATGGAAAACATTGACAAATCTAAAACAGAAAAAAAAACATGTGTTGAATTCACCCAAGCATGAGGAAGTTAGATGGCATGGATATTGGACAGGTCCGATAGAGGAAGAAAAATCATGGCATAAGGCTAATGTAAGTCTGCCCTGGCATATGAGAAAATGGCTAAGTCACAAGTCAAGTCCACCATGAAAAGATGGCTTGGACATGAGCCAAGTCTGCCCAACACTTAAAGAAAATGACTTGATGTTAAGAAAAGTAAGCCCCTACCAAATGAAGATGGCTCAAGGCATTAGAAATTCCACCATATGTAAAATGGCTTGGACACAAGCCAAGTCTGCTCGAAGAAGATGGGAGATGGCTTGGGAAGGAAGAAAGTCCGCTCTAGTATTTGGAAAATGGCAAAAGCCATGGTAAAGTCCGCCCAAGGCTTAAAAAAAATGGATTTGCATATGGACAAGCCCACCAATGCAAAATGGAAATGGCACAAGGAATGACCAAGTCTGCCATAAGTAAAATGGCTTGATCATTAGCCAGGTCCACCTAACACATTGTGAAGTTGGCTCAACCTAAAGCAAGTCCGCCCAACACATTGTGATGTTGGCTCAACCTAAAGCAAGTCCACTCAAGTTTGATGACTTGTGACATGATGAAGTCCGCTCCAAGGAGATGGGAAATAGCATGGTAAATTTTTCCCTCCAAGGGAGAATGTAAAGACAAGCTCCAAGTCCGCCATGAAGATGTCTAGCCACAAGGTCAAGCATGCCTAGCCAGGGAAATTTGAAAATTTGGCTAAGTAAAAGAAAAAGGTTGGAAAAACTCAAGTGAAGTCCAACCTCCCTCATCAAAGAAACATCCAAGAAACTCCAAAGTCCACCCTTGGCATGATGGGAAAATGTATAAGGCAATATGAAGTCTGCCCAAGGAAAAAAATTCAGAAAATCGACTAAGTGTTGGAAAGAAAACAAGAGGAAAATAAAGAGGAAATGTATAAAATCCTTGTCCAAGAATGGAGTCCGCCCTACTCAGCACAAGAAAAACACAAAATTGAATTCAAATCCATAGGAAAAGTTCATCTAAAACCTTGGCTAAATGTTGAATGGTCCACATGAAGGTATTACAAAATGAAATTGAATAGCCAAAAATTTGGCTAAGCATGGGAAATACTTCGCAGAGAAAGTTCCAATTTCCTCCATTATGGAAAAAGCACAAGGGAGTTTTTCTCCAAATTCAAGGCACTTGTAGGAATTTCAAAGCAGTCAAGAAAGAAAACCTTAATGATATCCAGTCTAAACATGTTCTCCAAGGTGAGACTTCCAGTACAGGTGAGAAGAAGAAATCAAAGTCTCAAAAGGAATCCAAGATCAAAGCTAGGAAGAAACAAGCACAAAGGACAGAGTCATCGGCAGGGAAAATATTCTAAGGCAAAAACATGGAGAAATGAACAAGGTGACCAAGGAGGACATACAACCTACAAAAGTAGTGCCTCGATCAATCAAATTGTTCCAAGTCAATATGTCCAAATTCAATGAACCTCACACTCCACCATGCGGAAACTTTCTATTTTATCATTGGTTCATATTTATCAAAAAAGGAAAAGTGTCCTCGAATGTAATTTTCTCATTGGTCGAGAAGAAGTAAGTTATGACAAGCCCTAATTAGGATTTTATTTTGTAATCTCTACCATTGATTCTAAATTAATCTTGGCCATTGAATTGTAATTGGGGAGCCTATAAATTGAGCTCATCCCTAATTTGTAAAGCATGGGAGCATGTTGCAAAACATGTTGAGATAAGTAATGCATTGTTCAAATTGATGGTGATTATTTCTCTTATTTTGGAGTTGGAATGGTTCTTATCCCTCATCATAGCTTAGATTTTATTTCATGTATGTTAGACGAATGCAAGATTTGATAAGTATTGATTTATGGTGTAAACTTGGCTCATACTTTCTTTGGATGGATGCTTTTCATTCAATGCGTAAAGTTAGACTGAGCTTTTGATGTGTATGCTTCAATATTTACTTTGAATAATTTTTTTGTATTGATGGTGTTGTTCATAGTAAGTAAATATTAAGCACACTCCCTTGAAGATTGCACCCACTTTGTGTCATTTTCATTGAGCATGGCGAAGCAAAGCGTGGTTATTTGTTTCACCAAGTTAATACCGTCTCTTGGATTCTTAGGAAGTAGATTAGAAATTCGAAACCCTTATCTCATTTTTTTTGGTTTGTTGGATTAGGGACCCAAACAGATAGAGCTTTATTATCTAGACCTGCATTGTGAATTAAAAAAGCCTAGCATAAGTTCCCTTGTGATTACCAGCAAATCACAATGACCACAGAGCTTATCCACACCCTAATTTTGAAACATTAGAATTATTGTGTGACCTTTCTTGCAATCTTAGCAGAACAGGTAGCTTTTCAAGAGAGGACAAAGCATCTATGGATACTTTATTCTAGAGTGTTTGGTGTGTCACAAAACACACATCAACACACCCCTTTTGTAAATTCCCTTTTTACACCCTCTACTTTAGAAAAATCAAACCCGACTAAGAAATTCCACATCACCTATCTGAAATGAATCCACTTGGCACTTGTCTCTTGTGTCAATGGGGGAATTTATATTTAGGATGCACATGAGACTTTCAATTGTCCCTAATAAATTATTACCTTTGGAATCCATAGAGATGTTAGGTTCCCCATTGGCGACGAAGCGTAATGTCTCTATTACCTCCAGTAGATCTGAGAATGACTCTTTCCCTCTCATTTCATCTTCAAATGGTTATCTTTCATTTTCACTCTATTTTCTTCATGTTTCTTCACACATTCAATCCATTTTCTACACACTATTTGAGATTATATGCATCTTCTTCACATCTTGATGCACTTTTTCCACCATTGGAGTTGTGACTTGGTGTCTTAAGGGACTGCTTCTTTGTTGTTACAATGACGTAGACCTTATGACTTGGTGTCTTGAGGGACTGCTTCATTTTTGTTACAATGACATAGACCTTACCAAGCTTGCATCCTCCTCTATGTGCTTGAGGGAACCTTGATTAAGAAGATGATATTTTTTGTTGATTTGCATAGCATTATGTCATTTATATTGGTCACTTTCTTTTTATTGTTCTCTTTATCACATTTTCCATCTTGTGGCTTTCTTAGGTATCCGTGGTGGTGGAAACACCAAAGTGAGGATTTGACTAAGGAAAACCCCTATACAACCCCAATATTTTCTTCTCGTCATTGTGTGTAGGTGTGCTTTCATGTGGAGCTTGTTGGTGAACTCTAATCATCATGAGTTGATCTTCACCATATTTGTTCTCATCATCTCCTTTATCATCTTTACAATTATTTAGTTCATTCTATTATTTATTGTCTTGTTTAGTACTTTAAAACTTCACTTGCTAGACCATTAGTAGGTTTTTGTACTTCATTCCATAAATTTTCACTTTCTAGCAGTACAAATGCTAGTTCCCTAGAGAGACACCAATGCATCATGTTTTCATCCCTAGTTTGCGCTGCATTCCTCTGATAAAGAGTTGTCTGATGTGTGATTTAGTTTCCAAAATCAGCTCATTTAGCCTCATCAAATTTCTTGTGTTAGTAGAATAAAAGAAGAACATGAGAGTTCTCTTCATTCTCTATCCTTGAACTAGAACACTTTCCTTTCTTGAGGTATATTAGGGCAGCCCTTTGCTCTCAACTCTCTATGATCTGAAGCCTTGGTGTGGCTGGCCCCCCTCTTCTACATTTGAGTATGTGGTTAGAAGGGGTGTGTGAAACCAACTAATGGAAAGGTAACCTCTAGTCTTACTACTATATTTTCTACATTCTTTACACATGAGATGGGTTTCATAAATGAGACAAATCATGCTCCCACTCATCCAATGTATCCTATGGCCTCACCTATGAATGAGGATGAAAAAATGCATATTCCTACATAAAATATTTTGGCACTAGATAAGAGGTTGTTAGATCTTGTGAATCATTTAGAGAAAGTGTCGAATATGGTGAAAGATGCTAGGCTTGCTAGCAAGGTGAGATACATGTTAGGTAAGTATTATATAGGTATAGAGTTCTTATGTAACCTTACCAACCTAACCAAAGCATATATAACTTTGTCTAGCATTAGATCGGGTACTACCCAAGGGGAGGTACTCGATACCTATGAAATAAAAATAGGTGTCCCGATGCATACCATGTTTGTATGCATGGCCAAAATAGGCCCCTCGATTAGTTTTTCCTCTACTTCTCAAAAGCCTAGCACTATCAAGGTGAGTAGGATACCCCTTGGTTTAAGTTTCACCCCTCCTACTACCCCTGGTGGTGGGGCTTCTAGTGGAATGAGCGGTGGTAACTTTGGTAGTGGTGGTGGCTCAGGTAGTGCTGGTTCTGGTGGCTTTGGTGGAGGTTATGACAGTGGCTCTAATAGGGGTCACACTAATTTTTCTTGTGGCGGCTCTAGCGGTGGTCATAGTTGTGGCTTCAGAGGTGGTTCTGGTGGTAGTGGTTTTGGGGGAGGTTCCACTGGGCTTTTGTCATATTTCAACCCTGTTTTGAATTATCTTTTTCAAAATATGGGTCATATGCAAAACCAGTTGGTGAGCCTTTCCCAAGCCTTTACCCAACCTATCTTCCAACCTTTTTCTTGATATATCCTACTACCGGTGATGGTTTTGAGCACTCCTTTCCCCCAGGGAAAGGAGATTCCTAAATTCAAAAAGTATGGTGGTAAGGGAGATCCATAAACACATGTATCAGCCTTTAATTCTATGTGCATGGATTTATTCCACCATGATGCTCTAATGGCTAATATTTTCCCTTGATCTCTCAAGGATATACCACTCAAGTGGTAGTGGTCCTTTCTTGATAATTATATATTCTCAATTGACCAACTCATAAATCAATTTCTCCATCAATTTTAGGGTAACATCAGTCCAAAGATGACCTTCTCAGATATCATCTGATGTAAGAAAGGAGAACACGAGAAGATAACTAATTTTATTGCATGATACCAAGTGGTCTTTTCACAAATCTCCTACCCTCTACCTGACTCAAATGTGGAAAAGGTATTCATAGGCAACTTATACTGCCAAGAGAAATTCACGTCAATGAGGTACTCTTATTTTGCACATTTGTGTACCATGCTATGAGAGTATCACCAAATGGTGGTTCAGTTCAAGGGATCTTCCTCATGCTCTCGTTCTGGAGGAAAATCTATTGTATCTATTTCAGGAAGAGGAAAAGCTATTGAAAATGTAGTTGTCATAACTAATGATCATGACCTCAGATGCAACAGAAAGTTTATGAAGTTAGATGAATATTATTCTTCTATTTTATAGAAGTTATTGAAGGATAATATCATAACTTTAGAAAATCCCTGAGCTTTGAACAAGCCTTATCTTGATTGGTATGATAGGAATTATTTTTGTCACTACCATTATGTTAATGGGCTTGATACTAAGCATTGCATGTGCTTTCGTCATAAGATATAGGATCACATCATGTAGAAGTTGAGGAAATACAACTTCATAGTAGCCTAGTGACCTCTGCAAGCAAAGAATACCTGTTACAAGGAGAAGAAAAGAAACACAACAAAGAGAACAATGAAAAAATGTTCAAAGATGTGGAGCTCTGTATTCAAAAAATGTGTGAAAAGAATAATGATACAAAAGAAATATTTCAACCACATATAGGTCGAAAAACCCTAAAAAGGAAAACCCTAGGTTTGCACATCAATAATTAATAAAATAATTAATTATTATGCACCTAATGTTAGCTTAAGTGTAAAAAGAGATAAGAGGGAGCTTTAATTAATTAAACAAATATTGTTTAATTAATCAAGTAAATAACCAATTACTCTAACACCCCCCTTAAGATAGACTTAGGGAGAAGCTAAAACCTACAAGAAGCTACTGAAAGCAAACAACAATGGGTCCCGGCAACAAGGCCAGATCAGGTACCCAAGTACAAGGAAATCTCTTTGAAATGGAGAAAAGGAGAAAACCCAGTGGGAGAAAACTCCTCTCGAAAAAGAGATAGAAGATCATGCAGAAAGAAACATGAAGGAAGGCCTCATAAAGACCCCCCAAGAAAAAATTCCTTCACCCCAAGCAAAGAGCACAACTGAAGATAGTGCTGTGATGCAAAAGGCTTCATGAAGATGTCAGCAACCTGCTCGATAGTGGGAATATACTCCAAGATGAGAGAACCATCCTGAATCAACTATCTGATGAAATGCATATGAAGCTCAATGTGCTTCGTCTGTTGATGCTCCACCGGGTTTGTGAGAAATGTGTATAGAACTTTGATTGTCACACCAAAGAATAGTGGGACTATAAGGAGGAAAACCAAACTCAGTCATCAACTGTCGAAGCCATAAAATCTCCTGACAAGTGAGCACAACAGCTTGGTACTCAGCCTCTGGAGATGATAATGCATGAGTAGTTTGCTTCTTGCAAGACCATGTGATAGGACTGGACCCAAGATAGAAAACAAAGCCAGAAGTAGACTTTTGATCATTGACATCACCAGCCCAATCCGAGTCAGTGAAGCCAACAATGTGAGGATCCCCTAATGTGTAGTGAATTCCATAAGAGCTAGTGTCCTGAATGTACCTAAAAATACATTTGGTAGCTTGCCAATGACTCTCATGAGGATCATGGGAGAATTGAGAGACAAGGCCAACCGCAAAGGAAAGATCAAGACGAGTGTGAGTCAGGTACAACAAACTACCAGCCAACTACCTATAAAGTGTAGAATCTACTAAAGGAGAGGCGAAAGGAGTAGTCAAAACAACCCCTGACTCAAAAGGTGTGGGGGTAGGCTTGCAATCAAGCATACCAAAGCAATGAAGCATAACAAGAGCATATTTCTACTAGTAAATGTAGATCCCATCAGAAGACTGAACCACTTGAAGACCAAGAAAATAGTGCAGAAGACCAAGATCTATCATCTCAAACTACTCCATCAAAGCTTGCTGAGCATGCTGAATCATAGAGGATGAGCTTCCTGTGATGAGGAGATCATCAACATATAGCACAAGAATCGGGATCTCACCTCAAGATTCTGAATATAGACGATGGGATCGCAATGACAACGGGTGAAACCAATGGAGAGCAAAAAAGAGTCAATCTTCTCATACCAAGCCCGAGGGGCCTGTTTGATACCATATAATGAACATCGAAGTCTACAAACCAAAGAAGCATCCAGCACAAATCCCTAAGGATGCTCCATATAGATCTCCTCCTGTAGGTCACCATGCAAGAAAACACTCTTCACATCCATCTGAAAAATGGGCCATCCCCTAGAAGCTGCAAGTGATAGTACAAAGCGAATAGAATTCATCTTGGCAACAGGGGAAAATGTCTCAGAGTAATCAATACCCTTAACCTAGGAGAAACCCTTCGCAACAAGACGTGCTTTGTACTTATCAATAGAACCATCAACAACATACTTGGTGCAATACAACCATCTGCACTGAACCATCTTTTTTCCCTTAGGAAGAGGACAGAGATCCCAAGTACTCTTCCTCATCAAAGAAGAATACTCCTCCTCCATAGCACTATCCCACTCAGGGTGACCTGTCACCTCTGAAAACTTCTAAGGATCCTCTGAAAGAGCATGACTCAAAAGACTAGAACCCACAGTATGAGAATGAGTGCAAGGAGTGTCTGAAGGATCACCTGCCATAGATCCTGTTGCCTCAACAGTAAAGTGAGCCCATTTGGGCATTTGAGGTGGAGCAAGTGGAGGTGGAGATAGGGGATCATCAATATCCTCATTAGAATCATCCTCAAAATAATCTTGAAGAGCAGTAGTGGGAGGAGTAGGTAGTGAAGTAGACACTGGAGATAGGGTATCAACTGTAGGAAGGCGCTCATCAAATTGGACATCCTGTCAAAATAGGACCTCTCTGGAATTATGATCAAACAACCTATACGCCTTAACATCCTCACAGTAGATGACAAAGATGAGGGATCGAATCTTCCACTCCATGGCTCTCCTGTGAGCATCAGGAATAAATGCCCATGCCTCACTACCAAATACTCGAAATGATGAAACATCAGGCTTGTCATGAGACCAAGCCTCCTCAAGAGTCATATGTCAAATCACCTTGTGAGGCATCTAATTCTAAATATAGTTGGCACAATTAACTGCCTCAGCCCGAAAGGATGAATCCATGGACCTAGACTGAATCATACAATTTTCTATCTCCCATAAAGTCCTATTCTTTCTCTCAGTGACACCATTCTGCTGAGGGGTGTAGGGGATAGTAAATTGATGCTGCAAACCATTCTCAGTGCAAAAATCTATGGAAGCCTGACTCACATACTCCCCCCCATTATCTATACATATCCACTGAATAAAAAGGCTAGACTACTTCTCTATAGATGTCTCGAAGATTTGGAAGGAATCAAAGACATCAGACTTGTACTTAAGAAAGTACACCCATGTGCATCACGAGAAGTCATCAATGAATGTGAGTACATACTTGGCCCTAGAAAAAGGAGTGGGAAATGACATGAGGTCACTATGAATCAACTCCAAGGGTTCCAAAGCACGAGTGGCACTTCCCTATGGAAAGGGATCCCTGTGATGCTTGCCAAGCACACAACCATGACAAACACTGTCTATGCAGGAAATCTATGGAAGACCAAGAACAAGTGCCTATGTACTCATCTGCTGAAGATATCTATAATTGACATGGCCCAAACGCTCATGCCAAAGCTTACTCATTGAATGTGCATGTGCTATAAGAGATGAACCTATACCCTCAAAATGCTCAAATCCATCAAATCTGTAAAGACGAGATGTAGTATCAACACTCCCAGTAGCCACAACCAGATCAGAGTCATGGAGGTCCCGAATAACCATTTCATGTGGTGAGAACTCAACTGTCTTACCAGAGCTAGAATGGAAAATATGATAAATGGATAGGAGGTTTGTCGAGATGTCAGGAACAACAAGAACATCCTCTAGAGTGCCCCCATCCAAAGAGACATAACCTGTACCCAAGACGGAAAGCTGTGAAGAGTCACCCACTGCAATCTATGAAGTACCACAAGAGGCAAGAGAAGTGACCAACTACGGAGTGTGAGTCATATGGTGAGAAGCATTAAAATCTAATATCCAAGTGGACCTATAGGTCAATGCTCGAGTAGTGAGAGAATGGCCTTTCCCTATGGAAGGTGAAGATGATTGAGGTGAGGAGATGTTATGCTGCTGCATGGCTTCCTCTAAAGCCTCTAATCATTTCCAACACCTAGAAACTGGATATCCTTCCTTGCCATAGAAGCTGCAAGTGTCTCCTGATTTCTACATAGTCTTTGAGGAAGACTCACTAGACTTCGAAGATTTCCCATGTTTTGGATTAAGTGGTGGTTTAGAATCAAACTTAGGAGGAGGTTTAGAGGAATGCTCACTGCTTGCAAAATCTTTCTTGGGCTTCGGTTTCTGCTTATGTTTCTCCTT
Organism: Sequoiadendron giganteum; assembly: GCA_007115665.2. NCBI lineage: Eukaryota > Viridiplantae > Streptophyta > Pinopsida > Cupressales > Cupressaceae > Sequoiadendron > Sequoiadendron giganteum. The sequence goes on along the minus strand of CM021108.1, from coordinate 163,308,494 downwards.
AGATGACTAAGCAACCAATGCTTTATTCTTTGATCTTGAGAGCATATCCATTTGAGAAAGGTGTGACTACTCACGATACAAATGCTCACAAAACACATCAAAGGTAGGCATGGTAAAACTAGCACCCAGACCATCCATGGTGGAATAGAAGGAAGAAGCAAATATCTAAAATGGACCATGAAGCTTTGAAAGAATCAAGTAAATGCACTCTGTGTCTGACTTATTCTTGCCACAACCCTATAAACTAGTGTGGATAGTTTTGAACTTGTTCAAAAAATCCTCAATAGTGAGAAATGATCTAGGTAATAGTGAAGTCATCTCTACCTCAATCTGTAATGCTCGGAACTCATTAATGGCCCCAAAAAGTGTCTCAAAATTCAATCACATGGCTCAAGGAGTGAGCAAAGCATCAAGGTGAAATAAAAGACTATCTGAAATGTGCATGGATAGAAAACCCATAACTTCATCCATCTTGCTCCTGTACTGCATAATCTCAAAAGGATGCTGCAACTAAGGTTGAACCTCATCTAAATAGGACCACGACCCTCGTGACCTGAGTAGCCTCATCATGCGAGAGTTCCAGGTGTGATAGTTGTGTGATGTGAGTAACTCAATTGAAGAGTCTACCATGAAACCCTGCACCTGTACCTGCTTGTGTTTTTTATTATTATGTGATCTTTTAGAATAGACATTAGATGCAAAAGGGTTTTATTTTTTTTAGAGTTTTGATGTTCTGGTTTTCTGATATAAATGACAGAAAGCGAGAAAAAAAACACCCCCCACAAGAGATAAACCCAAACCCTAGTACAAACTGAGAAAGAGGAAGCAATGCATAAGCAAAAAATACTTCAAAACAATTTCTCATGTACTTGGTGAAAATTCTGATAAAAAATATCACATATCTGAATAGATCATGCTGAGAGCTTTCCAATGCCTATTCGTTTTTGAAAAATAGAGTCCGTTTGCACCTTCTATGGCCCCGGAATTGAAGAAAAAGGACCCCACTTTGACTGGAAAAAACTATCACCAAGCTAGAAAATTCTGGAGAAAATCTTACACCATCAGATTGGTGTCAGAAGAAGCTTTCCAATGCCTATTTTTGTTTGAAAAACTGAGCAAAAATGCCCGAGATATGCCCGTTTGAATGAGAGGTGCATAAAAGGGTGTTGGAGAAAAAAAAATATAGCCCTCAAGGGCTTAAATCCAACGGCCTCTGATCATCTTGACAAACCAAGGGGCTGGCGCATAGGTGGTGGCTGCGTGGCCGCAGCTAGCTGTTGCTGCCGACATTAGTGGCTGGGCGGTGGTTACCAGGCGGCTAAGCTGCGGCAAGCCAGTGAATAACTGGTTGCAGGTTTTAAACTAGAAAAAAATGAATTATTTTCAATTTTTTAAATTTTTTGTGCGATTTTTTTTCTACGGACATCATGCCCTGGGGCCGTACGGCCTTAGGGCAAAAACTGTTTTGCCTCCCTGGTCGATTGTAACCAAAATCGATGAATGAACAGTCAATTTAGGGGTTTTTAGACACTGTGAATCCCATGGTGAGGTCCGTTTGGACTCAAAGTGAACCCAAAAAATGTAGTATGCTGGATCCACCAAAAAAAACTAAAACCCCAAACTTGCTTCCAATGCAAAAAATTCTCAAAACAAGAACAAGTAGCTACAGATCCGAAGCTATGATACCATGTAGAAGTTGAGGAAATACAACTTCATAGTAGCCCAGTGACCTCTGCAAGTGAAGAATACCTATTACAAGGTGAAGCAAAGAGAAGCAACAAAGAGAACAATGAAAAAATGCTCAAAGATGTGGAGCTCTGTATTCACAAAATGTGTGAAAAGAATAATGATACAAAAGAAAGATTTCAACCACATATAGGTCAAAAAACCCTAAAAAGGAAAACCCTAGGTTTGCACATTAATAATTAATTATTATGAACCTAATGTTAGCTTAAGTGTAAAAAGAGATAAGAGGGAACTTTAATTAATTAAAAAAATATTGTTTAATTAATCAAGTAAATAAACAATTACTCTAACACATCAATGATGGTACCATCTGCCTTGATGGGAAGAATTAAAATAAAAATAAGTCAATAACGAAGGCCAAAAATGAGTTGCAAATTTATGCAGACCCATTTTCATCTAACTTTGTGAACTTGATTATTGATCCTTCTGATGCCTCTCCTAAGGCTCTTATGTATGTTAATATGGTTTTGGTTACTCCTCTCCCACAACCTATGAGTGGTTTGCTATATGTGACTTTCACTTCACAAGACTTGCCTTTGAATAATAAGCCCTCTCCCCTATATATTCCTACTCACCTCAATGGGAACATTGTGATAGGGCTCCTAATTGACACTGCTTGTCAATTGAATGTTATTATGGAGGAGACATTATGGTTAAATTCATTACAGAGGGAGGAATATGAGAAAATGAAACATATTATCCATACACATGATGGTGTCTCTCTTGTGTCATATATCCCTATTTAACTCTTTCCATCCTAGTTGGACCTAGGTCTTTCGATACAACTTTTGATGTCATTGTAGAATCCAACCTGTTCAAAGTGAAGTTGGGCATCCTGTCGCTAGCTTCCATGAGCGAAATCACTTTTTTTATTCAAAGATGTTTAAATTTATCTCACAAAGGTGTTGTGCATGTTGTTCATGGCATTGGATATCAACCATTTGTATCTCATGGGGGTTATTCTTTGGATCATTTTTTTCCTGCCCTGATTGGTCTGCTCCCTCCTAGAATGGACCTTCTTTACTAAAATTACATAAAGTAAAAATCCAAAGGAAAAGGACAGATGAAAGTGACTCACGAGTAGTAGAATAGCGATAAGATGCCTCTTCCCTTCAGAAGGGAAAGGAGAAACCTGCCCTTACTCAAGGACCTGCCTCATCCCCCTCCTTGAAGAGGAATTTTGGCTTTCTAATCCTGGTTCTTGAATAAGAAACCTAATGGTGACTGCTTTGCATAAAGCTAAGATTCAGGTATACGACCTTCATACCATACCCAAGGGACCTCGATCCATTCGATATGGTAAGGGGAAGTGTCCCATGTAGAGTCCTTTGTCTCAACCTCCATGGACTCCTACTACTTCTACCCCCAAGGAAGTGAATGGAAAGAGGCCCACAACTAAGGCATTAGAACCAACTCCCCCAATATGTTTTCTTCATCTTCTCAACCTCTCCCTCATGTTCTTATCCAAGAGGCTCTCCCTCCACTATAAATGGTCATGATGGACACTTCTATGGTCAACCAAGAGTCCTCCATTCCATCTCATCTTCCAGCCTCTAGCTTTCAGAGTCATAAGAACCACCTTGTGCATGAGCACAAGTGTTAGAAAAATGATTTGGCCATTGAGAAATCTTCCTTGGAAAGGAAGGAAAGGAAGTCGATATTTTTCCCCCAACACCTTCTATTGTATCCTCCTCTCCCATCCCCTCTACTTCGGTTCCATCAATTTTAGTTCTGCTTTCGACTCTCACTGTGAGCATAGAAAGCCCTAAACTGAAGAGGGTGTATGTGTTTATCGCTCCTTCAATTGAGACACCTCTTATGATATCCCTTCTGGACATCCCACCATTTTGAAATCTCGTGGGAATATTGAATAGCTCGATGGTGTCTGTCGCAGTTTTCTCCTCCTCCTTTGTGCCTTATGCGTCATCCATGGGGATCTTGTATCCTCCAATGAAGCGAAAGATGAAGGATGACCCTAATATAAATTAGGGTCAAAAGAGAGGTATACCTTAGTCGGAGGGTGGTTCAACATTGTCTTGTGTCATCCTAATGACGGAGGAAGTCCCAAGAAGCTGGCAAGAAGTTGAGTCCACTTTTTGGCCAAAAAGTGGAAGTGTTTTCCCTGATTTTTAGAGTTTGACACATTTGACCTTGAAATTTGAAGCACTTAGATATGGAATCTTCGAAAACATGACTGATCATAAAATGTAGTACTCGGAGTCTAGTTTCTAAATATATAATTTATTTCAATACCCAGATTGCACAAATTGAGTTTCAATAGGCGTTTCTAAAAACCACTGTTTAAAAGTCACTTTTTTTACCACACCATTCATGTGTAGGACATCCATATTTTGACCTAAATTATCATATTTTTTAAAATCCTTTTGGGAAAATATTTTTGACTCACTAAAGCTTGTTCTGGATATTTTTTTGTAATTTTTTATTGAGTACTTTTGTTTTGTTAAATTTTTACTCGGCATATTTGTCGATTTGAAAAATCGTCATATACGACACGCATAAGAGGACCTAAAGTTATCATTTTTTGAATTTAAAAAAAATAAAAATGAAAATAATTGTCTAAATTTTGTTCTCGCGCAATTCATTCATCAAAATGTTATGTTGATCAAAAGTTATTAAAATAGTAAAAAACCCTGATATTTAAAGTTTACAAACCAATTTCATCAGAAATTAAATGAAAAATAGAAAAAATAATCCAATTATAAATAATTTACATATTTGGAAGCTGCATTGTCTCATCTAAAATGGGTTTTAATTTTGTCAAAAAAATTTGCAAAAAAAGTTGTCAGCCATATGTCCAAACTCCATATTTTTCTCTGACATTGTTAGAACCTTCAACTTGTAGGTCAAACTAGGTTGAAGGCCTACGTTCAGACTCCCAATCCTTTTCCCAAACCAAAATTCGAGGCAAAATCTCAACCACAAAGCAAAAGAAATTTCAAATTTAAAAAAACGGGATCCCGATTATAGAATGGGATCCCGTTTTAGAAAAAAACGGGATCTCATTCTATAACCGGGATCTCATTCCCAATATTTGATGCGGTGATCATTGACAAGGAAATGGGATCTCATTTTGTAAGCATGATCCCATTCCTTTGCCAATGGTCCCCAAAATAGATACTGGGAACGAGATCCTGATTATAAAACGAGGTCCCATTTGTTTAAAACACGGGATCCCATTCTATAATCGAGATCCCGTTTATTTTTAACCATCTTATTTAAATTTACTATCAAATTTTACTATGAAGTCTGCAACTTCACATGTATGGCCGAGAGTAGTAAAATTGGACTATTTTTCATCAAGCGTTGTTTTTATAGGTGGTGACTTGCATTTTTTATTAATTTTTTCAAAGGAGGTATCATGTAAACCGTTTTTGAAGTGAAATTGTGTTTGTTTTGTACTTGTATGTAGGAACAAAAGCTATTCAACTTGCAATATGAATTTTTTTTTTCAAAGGAGGCATGAAGAAATCAGTTTTGAAAGTGGAATTGTGCTAGTTTTCTTCTTCTTTTGAGGAACACAAGAGGAAGAATTTTGTCCTTATAGGTCTTGAACTTCCAATTTGGATTGAATTTTTTGAAAAATTTCACTATTGACATTCATTTGTGTTTGAGAATTTTATAATCATGGGAGATAAAGGTCATAATAAGACGACGAAGACATTGAATCCTGAAGAAATTGAAGAAAACAAAGAGAAGGAGAGACAAAGACAAAGACAAAGAAGAATGATAATTAAATCAATGAATGATGGGGGAGCATCCAATTCCACAACTATTAAAGATAAAAACATTGAGGAGACCATGAATGTAGATGAAGCTAATTTGCAAGAAGTCAATTTGGAGAAGAATATGATTATACAAGCAAGTCCTACCATCTCTTCAAATCTCTCTTTCAATGCTATGGAGAATGTTTCAATATGCACAAATCCGTGTACATCTTCAAATCCACATGTTAGTGAAATGGTAAATTTGTATGTAGAAGTTTTACAAGATGTTGGACTTAATGATGTTGACATTGATAATATTTAGAGAGATGAAAATTTTATAGAATTTGTTGAAAATGAAAATGAGAATGATCCTTTTGCTGAAAATGAAATTGATCCTTTTGTTGAAAATGAAAACAAAAACCATTTTGTTGATGTAAATGAAAATGAAAACCATTTTGTTGATGAAAATGAAGATAAAAATGTAAATCGTTTTGAAGTTGAAAATGAAAATAAAAATTAAGATGAAGATGAAAATCTAGAATTTGATGTTGAATTTAATGAAAATATTTTTTTTTAAATTGAAAGTGGTGTTTTCGATAATCTTCTTGGTCAAATTTCTTGGAGGAAAATAAGAACACATGCGAATAAAATATACAACAAATTCTTTTACCGTAAAAAAATTGCAATTCAATGTTAACTAATGATGCAAAAAATGAGGAAAATAATGAAAAGGTTAGGCTTTTTTGTTAAACCAAAAATAAAAGATCAATCATTAAAACATTTTATGTCTATTGTTGCTAGTGCCATTCAATCTATTGGGAAACATAGTTTATCTAAAGATAAAAATGCAGCAAGAAGAGCTATAACAAGTGCTATAGTTAATAAAGCAACTTTGAATAAAAGAATGGTAAGAAATATTAGTGAAGTTTTAAAAATACATTCTAAAACATTGCTAAGAGCGAAAAAAAGAAGAGAAAGTATGGAAAATGATCCTATCAACCAATGTTGGAGTCTCACTGGTCAACTCCCGGGGTCTGATATGAAATTGAATGTTGAAATTAAATCTTTGATTGAAAAATATTGGCATGATAATACTAGGGTTTCATCTAATGCTAGAGATGTTTTAAAATTAAGGGTGGGGTCCAAAGTTTGCGATCCTCACCCAAAACACCTATTAGATACAACACAAATTGAATTTTATAGAAAAATTAGTGGTGATTTAGTGTTACCTAGTAATATTAAAATAAGTCAAAGGTCTTTTGAAAAATGTAAATCATGGTATGTAGAAATTAATAAGCAATGAATATCTTGTTGTTGTAAAACACATGTTCAATTTCATTATTTTCATGATGTTTTTCGATATATAGGTTGTACCTTGCATACTAACCTAATTATACAAAAAAATGGTATGAATGTGCCACTTGAAGCAATAAGGGAGTTTATTTCAAGTTTGTTTTGTGAAAGATGTAATGGTAAATTGTTTTATTTAAGTTCTTGTATTTCTGGGCAATGCACTGAATGTGGAAATATTTCATTCTTAGGAATTTGTATGCATGAAAGTGTTGATAATGATTTTGGACAACAATTAGTAGAAGTTAAAAGATTTAAGAATGTTCACTATTCTTTAAATGATGGAAAAATAGGAAAGCATTGTGATTTAGTTACATAAAAAGTTAGTGTGCATGCATTCATGAGTGAATTTAAGAATAAGATAGTACCAAAATATATCATGCACTCTCAACATGCTTGATGGCTCAATGACCAATTTTACGGATGTAGAAACACATTTCCAATTGGTAATATACTTTTAGTGGTTCATTTTGCGGAAAATTATACTCTATCTCGACAAGAGGAAATTCAATCATAGTATTATAATTCAGTGCAAGTAGCTATGTTTGTCCATATTGTTTATAAGCATGCATATGATAGCAATGAGGATGATAGAATTTTTTTGAGGGAGTATCATTTTTATTTGAGTGACAACCGATTACACTTGTCAGATTTTGTTCAATATTGTTTCAGTATATTTTACAAAAAATTAAGACAGAGGAATCCATATGAAATAACACCTCATATGGTCAGATAATTGTACAAGGCAGTTCAAGAATGCTCGAATGTTCTATTGGTTAAGTAGGATTCACAAAGAACTTAATTTCAAACATATATGGAGTTATTTTGAAGCTCGGCATGGTAAAGGAGAACACGATGGAGCTGGTGCGTGGGTCAAAAGAATTCTTGCTAGAGAATAATTAAAATTCGAAGATGCAGTAAAATTTAAAGATGCATGTGGGATTGTGGATTGGTGTAATACACGATTATATGCACCTAGTTTGAGTGAATACTCTAGAGTTCATTGATTATTTTGGTTGGTTGAAAAAGATAACATTGTACCTAGAGTTGGTTGTGAGACAATCAATGGATCTACTAAATGGCATTCATTTAGGAGTTCGACAACAAGCACATGGACTATCTAGACAAGGGAGCTTGCATTTTTTTTCCAGTTTTGTATCTCAGGAGATTGGGAAGCATGTGAAAATACAGAATGTGTTGAATGGTGGGAACAAAGATCATTGACACATGCACAAGCACATGATCAATATGAAAGAACTATTGAAGAAAATGATAAAGTGTTTGCATCTAAAGACTATGAACATGTTTCAAACATTGTACAAGAAGGTAAGTTAATTCAATTTATTTCATTTTATTTCTCTTTATTAAGTTATTTTCTAATACTAAATTATGTATATTGATATGCACAAGTTATTAGATCAATTTTTGTTTGCAAGACATGTGTATGTTGTTGTTGCACCTGAGGGGAATGAAGAGAAAACAAAATATTGGTTGGCTCATTGTGTGGAGACTAAACATAGGTTAATATAACCTCGAGAAGATGATGATGGCTATCATTATCCAATAGGTACCATGATCCCCTTAAGACATCCCCTTAAGAAAATTTTGATAACAAGTTTTTGATCCCCTTAAGCAATTTTTTAGAACAAGTCTTTGATCCCATCAAGAAAATTTTGAGAACTTATATGATGATGGTTTTCATTTTTTCCAATAGGATCGGTTGTGGTTGTTGGCACTTGACCACAAAAATACCTGGCGAGGAAGAATGGTCTACCTACATTCGAAGATTATGAACTGCATAAAAAAATTATACATTATTCACATTTGTTGGTGGCAACAAATATAAAACTAGATCGGTATCGCATAAGACTTGCAAATAAAGTGCTATGGACAATTTCTATGGAAGAGAACGAGACAATCATAGATACATTACAAAAAAGAGATGATGCAGATGGTACAATGGAATAAGTAAATACAGGTAAATGTAGTTTAAGTTTTATATTGTCCTTTTAAATAGAGGTAATTATTAGTTAAAATATATTTAAATACATGTTTTGATTACATGTTGATATTTCTTGTACATTAATAGTTAAAATTTATTTATTATCCCTTTTTGTATCCTTAAGCCATCATTGCATTGATCTCAAGGTAAAAGCACAAACCTTTGTCACACTTTATAAAGGAATTGGCCAACAACAAAAGAAATTATGAACTTCAACCACATAAAAGTGGTCTTTATATTTTTAATTTCAAAATGGTGTAAACTAATGAAATGTAGAACTTTTGATAAAGTTTATTCCTGTAATTTTTAAAAATTAAAAAAAAAATTGTTTTCATTATGTTTTTTTCAATTTAAGGACAATTTTTGGAATGTTGAAAATTTCATAAAAGAGTGACTTCATGGGGGCCGCCAAGAAACAAATTGAAAAAAACTTCATTTCTCCCTATTTTTTTTTCTCCAAATAGGTAACTTCAATATCTACTACATGGGAAAAAAATTCAAATTTTGATGTATATTTTTCTCATAATAACATTTTAAAGTCAAACATCTCAGAATTTGACAGTTCTCATGGGCAGTCAACTATTTTCTAAATTTTTAATCATTTTCAAAAAAAAAATTATACCCTTTTGAAGAAGACTCTCTCCTCTACTAGACCATAAAAGTTTTAAATTTTTTTGATATGTTTTACTAATTTTTTAAAAATTTCTAATCAACCTTTTTTTAAATTTTAACAACCTACTTGTATTATTTTAAAAATAACATATATTAAAACTAATCAAAATATTATAAAAATTATATATTGGGATTCCACACTCTGAGCTCTTGAAAAGGGTATTTTTATTTTTTGCAAAAAAATCATTCTGACTTGAGAAATACTTAGTTAAAGTTGAAATTCTCATAAAATTCTAAAAAATGTTGACTTGGCTACCAACTAGGATGCCAACTAGATAGTTTTGGTCAGAAGGGTTTCTATTGGAAGGGTTTTAGCCGAAACCCTTCTGAGAGAAACTCCCACACATATAATAAGCCAAATTGAAAGCCGATTCCAAAGTTGAAAGGGAATTTGTTTTTTTTTTTTGGTTTTGGCCAAAACCTATTCGACCGAAACCATGTGTGCCACACATACGCCACATGGTTTCGGTCGAAACGTACTCAGCCAAAAAATTTCCAACCAAAATTAGTTCACTCATAACTATTTATTTGGTTGAAAGTGTGACGTAGGTTTGTGCTTTTACCCCTCATACTTTGAAACAAAAAGGAGAGGATGCTTGGAGTCAACCAACACACGTGTGGAATAATTTTAAATGCATGTACTTGAGTTGTCCACATATGGATAGTTTTATATAAATTAAAATATGTATGTTTTGATGATTTCATTGATATTGCTTGTACCTTTTTGATATCAGGCAGTGTGAAGACCTAGTACATTCTAGGCATGAGTTTGAGATGTTCTTGAGATGGCATATCCAAATTTTGTAAACATTGTTTTGAAATGACATATATGTACATATATGTCCTACTATGTCTTCAAATCACTAAATATCATGCATACATTATTGTTAAATCAATTATATCCTTAAGGCGTTGTATTATGACCCCTTAATACATTCCCTTAAGACATTGTATTATGACCCCTTAAGACATCCCCTTAAGACATTGCATTATGACCCCTTAAGACATCCCCTTAAGACATTGTATTATGACCCCTTAAGGAATACCCTTAAGACATTGTATTATGAACCCTTAAGATGTAATATGACCCCTTAAGACATCCCCTTAAGACGTATTATGACCCCTTAAGACATCCCCTTAAGACGTCATATTATGACCCCTTAAGATGTCTCGTTATTTGTTTTCAATGTACCTGTTTGTTTTGACAACTTATAAATTAGTATTGGATGCCATTATTTGTTTTGACAACTTTTAAACTAGTATTGGATGCCATTATTTGTGTTGACAACTTATTAAATAGTATTGGATGCCATTATTTGTTTTGACAGCTTATAAATTAGTGTTGGATGTTATTATTTATAGAATTTATTAATGCTTTTGTTCTCTAATCTTGTATGGTATTGTTTATTTCTTAAAATTTTATCCTTTTTGGTATATAAACGAATTGTTTTTTTTTGTAAATTATGATTTACTGACTAATTATTGATTGACGTGAATTGAATAAGTTCATTGAAAAATTACCACTAATTATTGAATGTACATATCATGTATATCATGTATGAGATCACTAAATTTGTAAACTATAAATATTTAAATGTCCTATTAATTTCAACTTTAATTTCATATTTATATTTAATTTCGCATTAATGTCCTATATCAATATCTTGACTATGAACATAAAATGCATAAATGTATATGTATAAATTAAAATTTCAAACAATAATAAAGTCCATAATCTATGTAAATATATTAAGTACATGAAATAAAGTCCATCAGAGTACAACCCATGAACTAAAATCCAACTAAGTACTCAAGAACCATGAAATATAAAGTCCAAAAAAGTACATGAAAAACTAGAAATGTAGTCCATGAAATAAACCAAAATAACCCACAAAATCATGTTTCTAGGTCATGTATTGTCTCTATAATAAAGAGACCTCTTCATGCCATGCGGATTATGCGGATGACTTGAAACACTCTGTACAAGAGAAAGATGAAATCATATGTAAGACAACGAAAAACTATTTAATGAAAATTTCATTTATAATTCATCATAAAATTAAATTACCATCATATATGGGTCTGGATGCTCTAGTGCACCTGAAGAAACCTCTACATTCTCTAAATCAATCTACATAAACAAGAAAAAAAAAGTTAAAATTAGATGCACAAGTCTATAATTAAAAATGATTTAATTCAAATTAATTTATAATATATCATATTTTAATTGTACCATATCCATAGGTTGTGCACCCTCTTCTCCAAGACGTGTTTGTACATGCTCAACTACAAGATGTGTCTCATGCTATACAAGAAAAATAATTTAAAACATGTATTAGCTCAAATTATATATATATTTGATTTGAAATTTGAAATTAAAGTTATATTCACAAATAATTTATAATTGAATTTAAATATAATAAAAATTTGAAATTACTATTTGATTTTGAGCTTGCTCTGCATGTCCTCTTGGAGGTGTAACTATGTATGGATCAGGGCTGAAAGTCACACTAACAAATTCCTACAAGATCAAAATTAAAGCATGTATAGTTAAATTAGGTTAATATATATATATATATACATATATAATATTCAAGTTTGCACATTTTGTGTAGAATATTTTTTAAACAACCTAAAAAATTAGAGGCCTTACGAGTAGTCGCAACATCTAATATTTGCCTAATGCCCATTCTCATTATGGTATCAACCTAGACATACATGTAGACATTTACCACAAGATTATAATATTTACAAGTGTACATGGACATTTAATAGATAGTGAATTCAAAATTCATAATTCTAACTATACTAATATAAGTTAAACAATTTACAATATAAATGTACCTACCCATGATCTATGATGCCCGATAGTGGAGGAGTGCTCAACAAACCCTCAGATGGAATTGACGTGGAATCCGATTGACTTGCCTAAACCAGCATAAATATTTCAAGCATATATGTTATTCAATTATAAATTTAAAACTCAAGTTAAAAATCATTTCATTTATAATTTAAAAAATTGAAATCAAACTACCCCATAAGGGTTGCCGAGGAGGAATAGTGTCTATGTATGTACTCACGGAATGGATGATTGCCCCATTGTTAATGTCATCTGTACACCAAATAGTTTGATTGTTAAAATGTATTGCAAGCTTTTTTTTGATATATACATTCATCAAAATTCTTATAAAATGAACGTGTAGATGCATATTTATACCTGTGTAGCAGTGTCCTCAGGATGTTGGTCTATTGTAAGAAACTCTACAAATGAATTGATGTGACCAGATGAACCACCTGAATCTCCATGTCCACCCAAACTAGGTGTGGCCTGATCAGGTCCATAACATACTTGATGGAAACTAGTACATACATGTGGGATGGGCCTCGACACTCCTGGAGTGGTACTCAAACCAGCTCCATAAAACACTCCTCCATCATCATCATCTTTATGCTCCCCACCCACTATCATAGAAGCATGCTGATCAAGGTCTCCTATGAGTGTACTAAGGGAGCCTAATGTCAAGAACATAGCTCGATGATGCATGGGTGTAGGAATGGGAGGACCAAGAGCAACAATAAGGGGTTGTGCATGCATGAGGCATTGGGAATTGACCCTTTCCCCTAACCTCTATTGTGGCATGTCATCACCAACACCCTGAAATGATTTAAAATCAAAATAATTGGAATTTTTCCCCATAACAAACTCTACATACAATTTCCTCAAAAAATATAATGGGCACTCCCGATTAGCATGTGGGGGACTATCAAAAACCATATACCATCAATCCCAAAAATGTGCACTCATCTATGGATGTATGCACCACCTCATGGATATTCTAGATTTGTTCAAAGGAATGGTTCATTGAGTAACGGGGTCAATAAAGTAGGGGGCTGGGTGGGCTTTCGTTATTTTAAGGCCTAATATTTGTTTATAAGAGAGAGTGTCAACATAAAACTATCTCATTTGTTCTCTGTCTCGTCTATGCTTATCTAGCAGAATCAATGGTCTTAATGGCATCCACAACATTTTGCATTGTAGATGTAAAACGTCTAGCATACGGTGGATTCAATGCTTGACTCTGCATAGCATTGATTTAATTTTGTATGGATGCAACCTGATCATTTATGCATTCTCGCAAGCAAGCCTCATCAGATGCAACATGTACTAGAGGTGGCATATTAGGTGGAGGGGGAGGTGGAGTTTGTTGAGGTGGTGGATTGATGATATCATCAATGTTAAAATCATCCATGATATGAGATATAAGTGTGCACTTGCATTAAATTATACAAAAATAACATACAAACATAAAAAATTACAAGAAATAGTTAAATTTGAAACACACATGCAAATTTGTTTAAATAGGATGTGCATACATATATTAAGATCATATAAAATTGAAACACACATATACATTGATTGAACTTGAGCATGTGCATACAAAATTCAAAATTTAACATGTACATATATTTCAAATTAAAAATACCATGCATAATTTGCATGCATACATCATTAAACTAAACTATGTACATACATACAAATTTGAAAATTTAACACCTATATGCAATTTTAATACATGTGTACATACTAAACAATAAACTTGAAACATTAAAAAAAAGCTCATTTTATGTCTAACGCATATATATATATATATATATATATATATATATATATATATATATATATATATTACAATTTTCCATCAGGAGAAATCATGATCTACTAAATAGTCATAAAATATATACTATTATAAAATTCATCATTATAAGTTCATAAATTCCACCAAATTCATAAATTCATGTCACTAAATATATCCATCTAGAACCAAAATCATAAATTCACATCATTAAAAATATCCAGTTGACCAAATTTTTAAATTCATCACACAAAATATCCATCTTTCACCAAATTCATAAATTCATAACTATTTAAGATCATTGTCTTAATTTAAAAACTATTGTGGCTCTCTACTGCATCTCTTCATTTATTTGCATTTTCCTTTTCAAGATCAAAAGTTCTCCTCTCCTGTAGCCATTGTCGATGATCATCTAAGATCCCATCCATAGCCCTGATAGCATCAAGAATGGTTTGCATCCTAGATGCAATCATCCTCACAGGTGGTGCGGCAAATTCTTCATTTTGAATAATGTTGATTTGATCTTGGATGGTTCTAACATTGGAATATTTTATTCATGATTGCAAACGAGAACCATCAATTTTAGGTGGTGGAGGTGGGGGGTTATGAGGTGGAGGTGAAGGTGGTGGAGATGTATGGCACGGAGGTGGATTGCAAATATTATTGAATCGATCCATGTGATCTCTAAGATATGAGTGAACCTACATTAGATTTGTAATTTCAAAATGTAAGATACATGTTTAGGAAATACCCTTAAACCATTCAATATAAATGGCCTAATTGAATACATATGATAAAATCTGTAAGCCTCATTTATTTTTAAGGCATGTTACTTGAATGAAAATACAATTACCTATTATTATAGGATAATTTTTGAATGTTATAGGGTCTACAAATTAGAGTTTAAGATTTAGGTTTTAGGGTGATAGGATGGCTTAAGGGGATCTATGTACTAAGGTCCTAGTACAAAATGACATGGATTTTAAGTGAATAAAATTTGGTGAAGATGCCCAAGGCAACCGAATTTCATTAAGGTCCGAGGCAACTTCACCAAATTTTATTCACTTAAGCCATGTCATTTTGTCCTAGGAACTTACTAGACATAAATCCCCTTAAGCCATCCTATCACCCTAAACTGTGAATTAATCAACCTCGATCATGATTTATCTCATTCATATTATAATCTTGCATGATCTTATTATTGTTAAATTTGGTTTACGGAACTTAGGGTGAAGTTTTGGTATCCCTTGGAATATACTGAACTTGCAAGTTAGTGAAGAAATTTTTCTTGTGGAACAGTTGATTGAGATAGCTCTTGTTTCAACTAACCAACCTAGATCACGAAATATCATTCATATTATAATCTTGCACAATCTTATTATTGTTAAATTTGGTTGCCTTGGGCAACTTCACCAGATTTTAAGAACTTATTTGATCCCATTAAGAAATGTCATATTAGGACCCCTTAAGACATCAATTTACGATTTAGGGTGATAGCATGGCTTAAGGGGATCTATGTCTAGTGAGGTCCTAGGACAAAATGACAAGGCTCAAGTGAATAAAATTTGGTGACGTTGCCCAAGGAAACCAAATTTCATTAAGGGCCTAGGAAAATATTATGTCTTTAGCCCATTTAGGGTTTATGGTAATTGGATGGCTTAAGGGGATCTTTGTAGTAAGGTTCTATGACAAAATGACATGGCTTAAGGGAATCAAATTTTGTGGAGTTTTCTAAGGCAACAAAATTTGATTTTAAGGTCCTAAGAAAAATAAAATTCTTTAGTGTTAAGGGTTTAGATTTTAGAGTTTAGGGTTTACGGTAATAGGATGGCTTAAGGGGATCTTTGTAGTAAGGTTCTACAAAAAAATAACATGGCTTAAGGGCATCAAATTCGGTGGAGTTTCCTAAGGCAACCAAATTTTATTTGAAGGTCCTAAGACAAAATGAATGCTTTTATTTTAAGGGTTTAGATTTTAGAGTTCAGGGCTTAGGGTTTAGCAAACTTAGGGTGAAGTTTGGGTGGCCCTTGGAATAATGGACTTGTAAGTTAGTGCCTAGTTTATGAATATTTTTTATTTTATGAATAGATTGACTATTTCCGTAATAGAAACACATAATTATGTATGATTAAGATTGAGTTTGATGTATATTTTAACTGGATTTTTTTTAATTGAATATAAGATTTTTTTATTTAACATTTTTTTCATTAATATTAAACTCCCTTAAATGAATTTTATGATATAAAATGTATAATATAAAATTAGTTATTATTGAATCAAGTATTTTATTTTAGATTTTTTTTAATTGAAAGAACCTTAAATAACTTAGAAAAGAAATATATTTAGATTATTTAGTGTCTAGGTAACTAGTGCAAAAAATGAGATTTTAGACTAAGAGAGATCAAAACATAAAATAGAAATGAATTTTGAATACTATCCAACTAAATTTTCTAACTAATTTTGCAAACAAACATTTATGAAATTTATGTTCATTCTAACTATTCTTTAACATATCAATATTTACCAACTAATGATAGTCATAATCCTATTATTTCAAGAACACGAGGAGAAAAAGCAAATATTTAATTCCCAATCCTCACAAAATAAGGAAGTAATAAAAGGTCTATTTTAATACCCTATTTTATATTCTCCACACTCCCTATTAAATATTGATAGAGTATTTTATCAAACTAAGGAGAATATTCTTAAGAAAAGATGACATACGAGTTTAAGGAAAATGATATCACTAGAAAGATAATAAAAAATGTGAAGGATGAGAAAAAGGTGCAACAAGTTGAGGAATCCCAAGGAAAAGAAAATGATCATGAAGACTCAATTATCATAAAATTGACTATGAAAGAGGTAGATATCTTAATGAATAAAATGGAAAGAAAGATTCAAAAAGGCATACAAGATATCAATGTAAAAGAAACTATGCAAACTCTCATCCTCCAACAAGCCTTTGGTTTAAGGAATCCATATAATTAACTACAATTTCGTTCTTAGGAAGATTATGCTCCTTCTTATGTCCCCACTTGGCTAGAATATAACATTCAAAATAGGAAAAGAATCATTAAGCCACCAAAAACGGATTTGTCTTAGATTGAAACTATGTTGTATAGCCTTAAAGAACCACTTGAAGAAACCAAGAACCTTATGCACCATATTTTTGAATTACTTAAAGGATCAAAATTTGTTGAGATTGATACCTCATTAATTGATTAAGGTAATAGTTATCTAACCCTAGTAGATTATCAAATAAAAATTATTTTAATATAGGTAAGAAAACTATAGAACACAATGGATGAAAGCTATAATGTCTACTATTGTATCTAGAATGGGTAAGGATTGGTAGACCAAGCAAGAATTGAATTCAAATACACATCATATATTGAACATCTTGTCTTAGTAGATTCATATGACACTCAAGTATGAAATTGATAGTTTTATCACTATTCCTATCATACTTTCTCAACAATAAGACTCTACATTATATAGGATAAAATATGTGGTAAGCTCCATTAAGTCGTGGATGAAAGGATCACATAAATATTTCTATAAAGTAATTAATAAGAGTATGGATCTCCACAGTGGTCTTTGAAAACAAGACTAATAAATTATAAAGGATTTTGAAAGGATGATTGTTAAGGTGAGATAACTAATCATTCTTATAGCCTTCCTCTAATTGAAATGATTTGCATGATGAAGTGCGACTTTAATTAAGGAAAACATATTGGAAATAAAGGATATATTAAAGTAGTTGAATGTCTAGTGTGAATGTCAATGTGATGTTCCTTCCTACATAAGGATTTTTTTCTTTTATGAATTTTAGTGTTTTAATTTCACTTAAAAATCAATAACTCTTGGAATTTATTGAATCTAAAATCAGAAAAATAGAAACTAAAAAAAATTAAGTTTGAAGATGATATTGTTGTCATAGACCCTAGATGAAGCAAGATTTTGAATTTAAAGTGTGTTTTTATTTTTCTTTTATTTTTATTTCATCTTTTTAATAGGACTAATTATTTGACCTATAATTAATTATCAAAATTCATATAAAAGATAGTTCTAAATGAAAATTCATATAGCAATACTGTACTCATTTCACAAAAATGGAACGTTTTTCTAATCTAATTATAATTTAATCTAATTATAATTTAACATTGAAACTAAAGTTTAACATATAATTTTCTCCATACAATGCAAATGAAATTTAAAACATTTAAGCAATGCAAATGAATTTTCTTAAGCTCAAATATTAGGGTTTTCAAAATCAAAATGATTTGTTCGATTTCAATTTAGGGTTTTAGAATTTTTTTTTGTTTCAATTCAATTCAGGGTTTCAATTTCTAAGCAATTAGGGTTTTTGTGCACTTTTTTAGTTTCATTTCAAACTAGAGTTTTGAAATTCATTTTTTTTGCTTTGATTTGAATTCGAGATTTCAAAAAGCTTGAATGGGGTTTCTAAATGCAAAGTTTTAATTCATTTCAATTTCTAAGGTTTTGAAATGCAATTTTCTTTGTTTCATTTCAATTAGGGTTTTCAAATACAATTTTTTTTGGTTTCATCAAACAATTCAGGTTTCAAAAGCTAAATTTTGATTCTAAAATACAATTCAAGGTTTATTTTTTTATTTCTATTCAATATCTTCACAATTTGACATATTTTCTAATCTATTTGTACAATTCCTCATTTCTACAATAATAAGAAATAAAATGCTTAAAACGTAATTTTTTTTTTGAAATAAACATGCTAAAAACAATTAATTTATTGACAATTTCAATTTGGAATGAAAAAATTCCAAAAAAGAGGGAGAGTATCATACCTAGGAGACCTTCTGGGGTCGTTGTCACTTAGAAATTAGGATCCTGTGTGCACTGGTAAAACTAAAGATTTGTTCATTTAAAAAAAAAAAATACTGTTACAAAACGGGATCCCAATTTGTTTCATAGTAATTGAGATCCCATTCCCTGTTTGTTGGTTTGAGACCCTCTAGTAAAAGGGATCTCATTTGTGATTTAGGGTTGGGATCTCGAACTGAAACGGGATCTCATTTTTTCTTAGCCGATTTCATTTTTTCGGCTAAGGAAAAAACTTCCACGTTTCATGGACCTAACTTTGTGCATTCACCCCCCAATGTCCATAGATTTTGCCACTACTCCCGAGTCTCTCGATGAGCCTAGAAATGAATCTTTGGTGCCACCTCTCTCACCTATAGAGTTAATACATGTCACTCCTATCAAGTGCATGTTTAATTCTCTTGATGAGGTCCTGGCCCTATGAGTGACCTTCATAAAAATGTTGAATTTTACCCCACAAGAACTGAGTAGAGAAGACCTTGAGTTGTCTCCTTCCCTAGCTCTTGTTGCAAGGGGGTCAGAGGGTTCCCCCCTCAATATTCCACCCTTGCAGTCTTGTTCGCCTCTTGCTTATGATGATCTAGATTGGGAGACTAATGACCTCTTTGTTGATGAGGACTAGGTGGTGCCTCTTGTTTATCTGTAGAGTAGATTGTGTGTGTGTTTTTATTCCTCGTGATTTTTTTATATGTTCTCGGATGACCCTTGTCACCCTTGTAGGTGCTTGGATACAAGAGTGCTTATGTGTCGTAAAACTTCCTCTATTTTTTACATCACTATTCCTCAGTTATGTGTATTGATTTTTGATAACTGGGGAGATGCAAAGTTTTGGGGGAATTTAGGATTCCCTTCCATGTTGAGCCAATTTTTCAGTTTTACTTTGTCTTCTCGTGCATTCTTCATATGGTTTGATAAAGTAAGGGGTTGATGACAATTTGTTTATATACTATTATACTTATTTATCTATATTTATGAATAAATTTGACCACGAAATACCAAATCCTATGTATGTCCCTTATTCATAATATTGTTGCTCTACCTTATATTTTTTCTCTCTTATCTTTCATTCTTGTTTCATGATGATGTGGTGCTCATGTGGTGTCCCTCACATGTGTGAAAACATTACCATGATTATATATCACTATGTTTTGTGGGACACAACATCAATTTTTCATTCTTATGTTTATCTCCTTAGGATGCCACATGCCTATGCATTCAACATGCACCATCCTAAGGGGGGTTGTCACACTAATTTGATTTTCAAAAAATGCATTTGGTGGACAAAGAATCTTTCCTTGAAAATATTTTCAAAACTTTTTCCAAAAATCGCATTCCTCAACAAGGACCCCTCATAGAATATTTTTCCTTTATCATGGGTTCACAAAGAAAGAATTTGAAAAAATATTCCTTCGAGGAGGAAGCACCTTCTCTTGTGGGTGAATTTTTACCTTCCCCTTGGGAGGGGAACTTCTTCCTTTCGAATTCCTTGATGAAGTGAATATATTTCAAAAGGATTCCTTGATGTTGAATTGATTTATGAAAAAATTATCTTTCAAATAGCGCATCCCTTGAGTGGACCCCTTTTCTTTTGAAGGGTTCTTGAGGGAGCCCTTTGAAGGATTTTCCTTCAATTCTCAATTTTTTCTGTGTCTGTTTGCTTGCTTGTCTAGTTGTGTGGCTACTTTTTATTATCTAACATGTTTTTTCTACAAATTAACATGTTTCTTTGTGGGTGCACTTGTGAAGTTTCTTTCCAATTTGACTCTATAGATTCCCCTACATCAAGCTTACTTCAAGAGAGAGTGCCTGGGGATGCCTTATTTGTAGGTCTAAGGATCTATGAAGGACATACATCTTCCTATATTTTTCCATCATTTTTCTTTGATCCTTCACTGCACTTTGATCAAATATGTAGTTCTAAGGATCTACAAAATCCTTTGTTCAAACCTCCTCAGAAGAGAGTACCTATGGAGTTATTTTTCTAGCCTATACTTTCAAGCTCACCAGATTGCAGTATGCTTCCTCGAAAATTCAAGTACACATTTATAAAATCTTTGATCTACTTTATCGAACATTCATTGACACTCATGCTTGCTAAAGTGGGAGAAAAATGTATAGGAGTGAATTTCAACCCCTCTTACAAATTCCCATTTTACACCCTCTACTTTAGAAAAATAAAACCTGAATAGGAAATTCTACATCACCTATTTGAAATGCATCCACTTGGTGCTTGTCTCTTGTGTTGGTGGGGGAATTTCTGTTAGGGATGCGCACGTGGCGTGTAGACATCTGTGCAATGTGCTACCATCCCTGATAGATTCCTACCTCTGGAATCGATAAAGATGTCACATTCTCCATTGGCAATGAAGTGTAACACCTCCGTGCCTTCTAGCCAACCCGAGAATGGCTCTTTCCATCTCATTTCATCTTCAAATGGTTATCTTTCATTTTCACTATATCTTCTTCACATTTCTTCACACATTCGATCCATCTTCTACACACTAGTTGAGACTATATGCATCTTCTTCACATCCTGCTGGAATTTTTCCTCCATTGGAGTTGTGACTTAGTGCCCTAAGGGACTTCTTCTTTGTTGTTATGGTAGTGCAAACCTTACTAAGTTTGCATCCTCCTCTACATGCTTGAGTGCACCTCAATTGAGAAGGTGATATTGTTTGTTGATTTAAATATCATTGTGTCATTGCTATTGTTCAGTTTATTTCCATTATTCTCTTTATCACAATTTCTATCTTGTGGCTTTCCTAGCTATTTGTGGAGGTGGAAACACCAAAGCGGGGGTTTGACTAAGGAAAACCCCTATACAACCCCAACATTTTTCCTCTATTGGTTGTGTGTAGGTACGCTTTCGGGTAGAGCTTGCTGGTGAACTAGACCTGCCATGAGTCAATATTTTCCACCATTGTTCTCATCATCTCCTTCAAGGATAACTTTAGTGGTGAATCTTCACCAATTGGTGAATATTTGAAATTGGGACCTCCAAAAATGGCGAATAATACAGGCTAGAAAGGATGTCAAATCGCCAAGTTTTTACAAAAAAAAAATTATCTCGATTAATTCGCTAATGTATTATTTTTTAAACGACACATCGTCGGATCTGATTCGCCAATAGTTTATACTGTAATTACAAATATTACTTATATTCGCCAGTAATTTTATATTCTTACAATGAATTTTTATGGTATATTCACCACTAATAATAATTTACCATTTCATTTTAGGGATATTTTAGCCTTTAATAGTTTTATTATTTATTGTCATCGATTAGCTTTTTAATCGAATGGTTGAAAGTGAATTCTGTGACTTTATTTGCATGTGCCTTTTAAAAAGGTTTTTGAGGCCCGAAATTTGTTTTGGGCCACATGATTAGACTTGATCATGTGGCCCAAAACAAATTTCAGGACTCAACAACCTTTTTAAAAGGCACGTGCATATAAAGTCACAGAATTCACTAAGTCATGAAATTCACTAAGTGCATATTAAATAATTGTATCGATGAGACATCCCTAACTGTCCCACCGATGATGTTAACTCACACCGATAAGGCTCCCATACTCCACCTGGGGTCCACCAAGGAACAGGTACACCACTTGCGTAATTCTGGAGAATCATGAAGGGAATCTACAATATTCACGTGAAGCTCCCGAAAAGGCATCCGATCAAAGCTCTATATCGTTGTATCGGTAGGACATCCCTAAGTGTCCCAACGATGATGTTCACTCATGCCGATATTTTCTCACGGAATGAACTTGCAGTCATCCGATTTTCAAGTGATATTTTTTAAAAACACTTGATCCGTGTGTGTTCCAATGCATTTTCAATAGTGAATTTATGCTTGGTGGCAAGGGGCTCTGCCCCTCGACCCTGCCTGTATCGTGATAGGAGTGTGCTGAGGCCGCTGTCCCTAGACCCCATGAGGGGGCGTTGCCCCCTCGACCCCCCACAAGGGGGCTCTACCCCCTTGACCCTCGCAAGGGGCACTGCCCCTTAACCCCACCAGTGGTTGTCGCCCCTGGGCCCCTATTTCAATATTAAAAAAACAAAAGAAATATAGGGGAACTGCGCTGACCAAGTATGCAAATTTTTAAAGGAGAGATTCGCCATTTTAATGAAACGTTTTAGTGATTATTCACTAGGATTCACCAATGTGATTATTTTTTTTTACCAATTATCCATTAAGATTTGCCAGGATTTTACAAATTTTTGAATAATGTGCATAAGATTCGTCAAGGAAAATTAATATATTTTTCAAATAAAAGGAAAGATTCACTAGGATTTTACACCTTTGCTGAAGGGGGGATTTCTTAAAGTTATTCCTGATCTCCTCTATCATCTTTACAATTATTTAATTCATTCTATTATTTATTATTTTCTTTAGTATTTTTAAACTTCACTTGCTAGAATATTAGTATATTTTTGTACTTTTTTCTGTACTTTTTCACTTTCTGGCCATATAAACACCAGTTCCCCAAAGAGATGCCATTGTGCCACATTGTCATCCCTGATTCTTGTTGTTTTCCTTGGACAAATATCTATTTGAGGTATGGTTTGAGTTCTAGAAAAAAAATTGTTTAGCCTCATCAAACTTCTCGAGTTAGTAGAGTGATCAAAGCACTTGATAGTGCTCTTAATTATCTATCGTTGACTTAGAACACTTTCCTAGCTTGAGGTAGATTAGGACAGCCCTCCACTCTTGTATCTCTATGACCTAGAGCCTTGGTGTGGTTGGCCCCCTTCTTCTACACCTTCCAACCCTTATATTTAAACCTATTTAACAAAAAACATAACATAATCAACAACAAAAATACCCATCACCCTTAAACACATCATAATTAATCCCAAAATAACCTTAATTTTAACAATAAAAAATATACATTTCTCCTACATTAAATCACTAATATCAATAATAACCACCTATTCAATAGTGACAACAACAACATACATATCGCCTACATTTCAACCCACATACCAAAAACGATCATATTGGCAATAACCATCACCACATGTGCCAAATTAAACTCATGGGAATTCCTTTTCCCAAGAGTGAATAGAGATGAATGACACCCTCAAGGGAATGTAAACATGAATTTAATCATAAAATAAAATTACAAATTCAAATAATTATGTACCTATCCCTTTCCCTTGTAATTATAAAGTCTCAAAGCTACATAAATCAAGACCCAAATTTAAATATTTTATTCATAGAATTTTAATATCCAAAATTCAAAAATGAAGTGTTGGATTTTGGAATCTAATTTTCGACAAATTGGATAAACACCTTTAAATACCTTGTTATTTTATCAATTGAAATCTAACACACACACATAAAGAATTAACACACATTCAATAGAAAATACTACTGTCAAGAGTAACATATCAGATCTTTATTACTATAATTCAAGATCCAAAATCATGTAAAAAAAATTGTGTCATGTTCATGTTATCTAAAGGATAACATTTTTATAGGTCTTCAAGAATTCAAGAATTCAAGAAAATCTATCAAACAATATCTAAGATCCTTGAAGATATGCGTATGTATTCAACTCTTCAAGGAATCCATTAAATGGTGGTGAGTTGCAACATTGTGTTCATTCATCATTTCCTTCCTTTTAATTTAGGTTTTATCCTTGACATTTCCATTGTGTAAGTTGGAAAACTTACACGAGGTTTGACTGAGGCAAGCCCCTATATGGAACAACATTTTCCCTCTTTGTGAATGTGTAGGTTGTAGGTTTTAAGTGGATTGAAGAAAGCTTTAAGATCCATTTTTTGTTGTTTCATTTGTTTTCATCAACCTTGTCAAGACACAAAATATCACCTACAAAATTTATTTATGACATTTTTATAGGTGGACAAAAATAAAATAGAAGCTCAGATCTAGCTGTAGTATCAAAAAATTGCACCCCCTTGCAATTTCACCTACATTTTTTCATTCAGTTTAGTGTACACTCCTTTAGTATTTATGCAGGCTCATTTTCGCCCTTGCATCAGCCTCTTTCCCTCTCAGGATTCTCAAGACCCTTTATCAGCAACAACCTTTGAATGTTATCTTTGTGTCAAACCTTATGTTTTACACATTCCCCCTATTATTGGGACATGACTTCTCTGCACACTAGTGCATCACACAAACGTATGCATGTCGTGATAGCATCCCATGACATTTTAAGATTAAGATGGTCATTTATGAGCCTTTTTCCACTTTTCACTTACCTTTGTAAGTTGAAATGGTTTGAGATGCCTTGCAATGGCTTGGTAACCTTATTTTGCCTCCTATTCTCTCTTTAAAATCCATATTT
>CM021108.1:163194874-163283091 GCA_007115665.2 Sequoiadendron giganteum | reverse complement strand
AAGCTTCTAATTTTCCAAATTATACATTCCAAAGCCTAATTTTTACCATTTATCCAAAGGGGAACTAGTATTAAACAAATACATTCAATCATTAAATACCTTGGATCAAGTACGTCCTAGAAGTTTAAGCGCGAATGGGTCCCTCTTATTAATCAAGACCCAAATTTAAATATTTTATTCATAGAATTTTAATATCCAAAATTCAAAAATGAAGTGTTGGATTTTGGAATCTAATTTTCGACAAATTGGATAAACACCTTTAAATACCTTGTTATTTTATCAATTGAAATCTAACACACACACATAAAGAATTAACACACATTCAATAGAAAATACTACTGTCAAGAGTAACATATCAGATCTTTATTACTATAATTCAAGATCCAAAATCATGTAAAAAAAATTGTGTCATGTTCATGTTATCTAAAGGATAACATTTTTATAGGTCTTCAAGAATTCAAGAATTCAAGAAAATCTATCAAACAATATCTAAGATCCTTGAAGATATGCGTATGTATTCAACTCTTCAAGGAATCCATTAAATGGTGGTGAGTTGCAACATTGTGTTCATTCATCATTTCCTTCCTTTTAATTTAGGTTTTATCCTTGACATTTCCATTGTGTAAGTTGGAAAACTTACACGAGGTTTGACTGAGGCAAGCCCCTATATGGAACAACATTTTCCCTCTTTGTGAATGTGTAGGTTGTAGGTTTTAAGTGGATTGAAGAAAGCTTTAAGATCCATTTTTTGTTGTTTCATTTGTTTTCATCAACCTTGTCAAGACACAAAATATCACCTACAAAATTTATTTATGACATTTTTATAGGTGGACAAAAATAAAATAGAAGCTCAGATCTAGCTGTAGTATCAAAAAATTGCACCCCCTTGCAATTTCACCTACATTTTTTCATTCAGTTTAGTGTACACTCCTTTAGTATTTATGCAGGCTCATTTTCGCCCTTGCATCAGCCTCTTTCCCTCTCAGGATTCTCAAGACCCTTTATCAGCAACAACCTTTGAATGTTATCTTTGTGTCAAACCTTATGTTTTACACATTCCCCCTATTATTGGGACATGACTTCTCTGCACACTAGTGCATCACACAAACGTATGCATGTCGTGATAGCATCCCATGACATTTTAAGATTAAGATGGTCATTTATGAGCCTTTTTCCACTTTTCACTTACCTTTGTAAGTTGAAATGGTTTGAGATGCCTTGCAATGGCTTGGTAACCTTATTTTGCCTCCTATTCTCTCTTTAAAATCCATATTTTCATTTCATTTTATCTCTTGGATATTCTCTCTCTTTTATGTCTTTTCTTTCTTTTTATCTCAAGCTTGCACAACTCTACAACTTGCTACAATAGTCTCAAGCTCTAAAATTCTCACTACATCTTCTACATATCTCTTAGTTCTCTTAACCTTCTCTTCTCTTCCCATTCTCTCTTTGGATTCCTCAAGAATTGTAGGTTATATCATACTTGTCTCATATCTTTGAGCATCTTGGGATTCTTCACATCCATTTTCTATACATTTTACCATATTGTCCATCTAGTTTTATATCAATCTATCTATTTGGTTGTATGTGGATGTGGAAACACCGAAATGGGGTTTTTATCTAGCAAAGCTCCCAAATAGTTCCAATAATTTCCCCATACTTATGTGTGTGGGTATTGAGGAAATTTATTTGCTAGAGACTTCATTACTTGGGTTGTTGTGAGAACTTTCTTTCTCCTCAATTTTATCATTTACATTCCATTTAATTTATATCTCATTTATTTTACATTATTTTAGATCTATTACTTCATACTATTTCTATGCATTCTTAAGAAATCTTAGTAATCAAAGCGTTAGTAATCACTTAAGTTATTTCCTATGATAGTCTCATTTTTTAGTTTGTATGAGATGACTATACACCATTGAGATACCAGAATGCCACACTATTTTCCTTGAGCCATGCTATTTTCCTTGGTCGAGAACCTGCTAATCTATTAGAGAAGAACTGTGTGATATACTCTTCCTATTTCTGGAACTCTCACCTTTTTACCCCATCACTTAAATATTATTTCCTGAGGTAGTTGAGGGTCATTTTCTCCTTATAGACTCTTCTTTTCCCAAAACTCAAGGATATAAAATTTCCTCCTCTACACTAACATCAAAGGATCTTAAAATTTGAGTAAGAAACCCTTATAAGCACTCAAAACCATTGGGTGACCTCGTTCTTGTAGGCCTAATAAGATAAAATATTTGGTTTAGGAACACATTAGTTTGCATGTTTGAGGTTTCTCAAAACTTGACCATTTATTTTCATCAATTGTCAAATACTTAAGTTTATTGCATTAGGCCATTTAGTTTAACTATGGAAATCAATCATAATTATTTCCCAATGATTCCTATCCTTAAAAGGATACAAATCTAGGTCTTATTGGCTCACCATTTAGGTTGATAATCAATTTATGCACCTTGTTGATCTATATCCTAATGAAACTATAGAAATGATGGAATGACTAACCCTAATCTAAATCTTGGATACTCAACTTAGGGTATCCAAATTTTTATGTTTCATTTTGGTGAACCTGACATTTGACATCATAACTTTCTAATATGGTAGTATTTCAAACCCTAGATCTAGGTTTTACATCATTATATTATCTTGTATTTCTAATTTAGGGTTTCATATTAGACCATAAACATCATAAAAATCTAAAAATATTACATTCATATTGCATCATAATTTGCATTGCAATGTTTTTCAGTCATTTAGATTAGATTTCATTTCAAAATTGCATTGCAAAAAGTGTCATTTTGTCCCAAAATTATCATATATTTGTATTTTCATATCATTGAAAAATTCTAGAAAAATAGTCACTATACAACCTGTTTGAAAATAGGAACAATCATCCTAAATATCAATCTAAACATTCAAATTTTAAATTTCCAAAACTATGTATAAAGAACTAGTTGCCATTGGGAAACATAGTCTTTGTATAGGTGTCTCAATAAAAAAATTCACACTGTTTTGTCTTAGTTTGATTAGTTTCATTATATTTGTATATCTTTATGTGAAATCAACAATCACATGTTTTTGATCATTTTTGCATCTACTTCATTTAGTGAAATAATGTGCATTGTTTAGGATTAAATTTTTCATTTCAAAATCATCATTTTCAAGTTCTTCCATCGTACAATTAGTCAAATATTTAATTTCAAATCTAAAAGTTACATTCAATCTTATTCAAACATTTTCAACATTGCTACATATCTACATCATACTTTAAATTAGAAAAAAATAAGAAAATTATAGAAACTCAGTTAGTGTTTCAAATGTCTACAAGTAGAATAAGGATCCTTAAACAATTTTATTCACAATCAAACTTAAATTTTTAAAAACCCTTGATTAGGACCTGGTCACCATTGGGAAAACCATTCCTATTATCTAGGCATCAATGAAATTTCAGTGGAAAAATACCCTTAGGTAGCTCTATCCAAAGTTTGTATTTGACTTATTTTTGCCTCCTAATTAACAATCTAAACCTTATTGCAAAAAAATAAAATTCATCGTGGATATGTAATTTGGTAAAATTTGGATGTCCTTAAAATCTTTGGTTGATGTCTCTAGTTGTGTATTTGGTGATGATTCTAATAATAATCATATCCCTACACCTCCCAATGAATTTCCTCATGATATAGAAATCTTGGGATAAGATGAAGAAAGCATGTAATAGTTCATACACATCTCCTTGAATGTCTTTGAAAACAATGCAACCTTTTATATTTCAATGTAATGGCCTAATAACCTATGTCAACAAGAACCACTTGACATGTTCAATTTTACATCCTAAAATTGAACCACACACCATATCTAAACCAAAGAGCATGGAAGCACATATTGATAACAAACATAATGAAACTATTCTATAAGAGACTCTTTTATCTTATGCACACAAAGTTACCAATACACCCATTTACTTAAAACAAACTGATGGCCAAGGCTTTAGGATCTTGAAAAAGAAAAGACGAGACATTCACAATGAGCATGAAGTCCATTCTCTCTTAGAAAAAATACCATCTAAAGATACTAGAGGATTAGGCTACCAAGATCCTCCACCACATCAAATAATTGGTCAATCAAGTAAGAAACATGGCCTTACAATATCATGAAATTAAAGTTCCCCTATCCTATAATCAAGATGAAAGAGGATCTAGATAAACTTATAGATATGGGTTTAATTAAATTACCACCTATGTTTGAGAAAAAAAACAATAAATAAAATCATATCAATGGACCTTACTATGTATATCATATAATATCTAGACATCATACATATGATTGTCATGACTTTAATAAAAAAATGAGAGAATTTGATCCTTATAGGGATCAAATTTAGCATATAGTTAATGAGCATTCTTCCTTTCTTTTTTACATGCAATAGTTTTAGTATCACAATCTTCTCAATACCATCCATGAGGGTATAAACTAGGATTTATGCAATCATACTTCATTTTTCAAAGAGAAACATATCATCCATATTGGGCTAAACTTTATCCCTACACTTGAGGGGCAAGGGGTTAGGTAGCCTCCTCATAGGTGTATTCATTCTACCAAGGTATCCCTTTGTATCTCCTCAAAACATTAGGGTAGCAAGTACACTAACATTTCAAGGGGGGCATATTGTCCCGTATTCATTTTTTGCATAAGAAATGGTATCTTCTTAGTGATGATAGCATATATCTCCTAGGAAGTGTTACCTTTCTGATCAAGGTGTGGTATTTCTAATCCATGTGATGTGTCTCCTTTGTGGTGATATTATATTTGATGTCCCACAAGAGTATGAACTTTTATTAGTATATGACATTTATCTTAGCAGTAAGACATGGATATTTTATTCCTTGGTTAGTCCTCTCCTAGTGGTGATGTAAAGTGTGATATTCCCTAAGGTATGAAATTCCATTATTTAAGCAAGAATCCTTTCATTATCTTTTATTTTTACCTTTTTTGGTGATGTTAGTAGAACATCCATTGAGTTTTTGCGGCACTATCCTTTTATTTCATCCCTCAAGATGTCAAACTATTTATTTCATGGAACCTAGCATAATATAACTTGCTATCCATGTGAAAAACTTTTCATTTTCATGGAAACTAGCATAATACATCTTGCTATCTATATTTGACATTTTTTGGCTTCACTTTGTTCATAGGCTAAACCTAGTATAAGCATTGGCCTATTTTTTTTTTTATCATTTTTGTGATACCTTATTAAAGTTATTAGGGAGTATAAATATTGGTATGGTTTGAAAAATAGGTAAAGACCTATAGACTTGGTGTATCCCTCCCATTTTGTCACCTTGTTATGATAACACATTGTAGACCTAGTGTGTGTCTCACATTTTACATTATCTTAGGGGCTTACCTACTGAATATTGGACTTCACTAGCCCATTTGAGTTATGTATTTCATGGAAACATAGAATAATAAAACTTACTAGTCCATATTTTTTTATTTTTGCATTAATTTTGACATTGTATGTTTGTATATCCTGTCTTGCCACATATTATATCATACATGAGTGTTCCTTCAACTTCCTATGTTGGTTTTCCATAGAATCTTAAATCCTGGGGGATTCTGCAACCTCCTTGATCCTTAGTCATCCTATTCATTCAACATTTTTATAATTTAACCCCTCTTGACATATATTGGTCTACTTTAGTGTGAGTTTGAGCATAAGTTCATAATCTCACTAAAATGGAGGATAAATCTAGCATCGAAAATTGTATATCTTTACAATTTCACATTATGTTTGGCCCCCTAATTAATTTGACTTAAGCTTCTAATTTTTAAAATTATACATTACAAAGCCTATTTTTTACTATTTGATGCAGGGGAAATAATATTAAATAAATGCATTCAATCATTAAATATCTTGGATCAAGTGTGTACTAGATTTTTGGGCCAGACCCATTTGCCCAAGGGAAAATGGGCCTCCCTTCTTAGTCAAGTCCCAAATTCAAATATGTTATTGGTGGCATTTTAATATCCAAAATTTAAATATGAAGTAGATAAACTTTTGGAATCTAATCTCTAGGAAATTGGATAAACACCTATAAATACCTAGTTATTTTATCATTTAAAATCTAACACACACAACGAGAAATAAAATGCATTCAAGATAAAATGTTATTATGAAGAGTAGAATATTAGAGATTTGTTGTAGCAATTCAAGATACAATAGCATGTTAAATTTTATGTGTGTTCATGTTCATGTTTTGTGAATTATAAAAATTTTATAGTTCTTAAGGCATTAAATCATTCAACAAAAATCTATCAAGAAATATCTAAGATCCTTGAAGAAATGTGTATGCCTTTAGTTCTTCAAGGAAGCCATTGAAGGGTGATGAGTTGCAACATTGTGTTCATTCATCATTTCCTTCCTTTCCATTAAGGGTTTATCATTGAAATTTTCATTATGGAAGTGGGAACACTTACATGGGGATTGAAAAAGGCAAGACCCTATATGAAAACATTTTCCCTCTTTTATGAATGTGTGGGTTGCAAGTTTGAAGTGGATTGAAGAGAGCTTGAAGATCCATTTTGCATTGCTGAATTTTTTATCATCAACGTTGTCAAGACACAAAAACGCACCTACATGATTTATTTACGATATTCTAATAGGGGGAAAAAATTAAAAAGAAACTCAAATCTGACACCAGAGGATCCCAAAAAATGAGTAGGAAACCCTTGCAAGAACTCAACGGCCATTGGGTGACCCCAACCTTGTAGGCCTAACAAGACAATTTTTTTTGGGTAGGTACACATCAACCTATACCTTCTAGATCTATCGAAACTTGACTATTTCCATTTACAAATTTGATAATTGTGTTTATTGTATTAGGTCATTTAGTTTAATCAGGTAAATCAATCAAAATTATTTCCAAATCATTCCTACATTCAATTTATGCACCTTTTTGATCTATATCCAAATGGAACTATAGAAATTATGGATCAATTACCCTAATTTAAATCTTAGATACTCAACTTTCGGTATCCACATTTTTATGTTTTAGGAGTATAATAAGTAAAAAAGAATGAATAAGCACATAAATCTTATACCTCAAACATTTTAAACTCCATAATTGAGTCAAATAAGAATGCACCCATAACCCTATTGATATTATATTAAATTTCTATATGAACATGGATTTCTCTAAGGATATTTCAACATAAGGTTATGTGCAGGATCATCATGAAAAAAATAGGCCCTTAAGTGGCAATGAAAATTCAGAAAATCAGAGTTAGGCAACTTGACGTAAAAATTTGAATAAGTTATCTATATTATTTGAAAAATATGTAAGAATAGAATCTATAGAAAATTGAATGTATTTTCTAAACTACTAGGTTTATTTTTTTTTAATTCTATTTGGTGAAAATTTTAAATTTCAATGCAGTAGTACTTAAATTTCAGGGAAAAATAAGTAGGTGTTTGTCTGGCCACCCTAACTGCAATAAAATGATAATATTTTTTTATATGATTTTAGATATAGGTAGAGGACTCATATCCCAATGTGATGCACATTTTTTTGTAATTTCTTTCCAAGTAAATAATTAATTATGATTTTTTTATTACAACTTTTAAAAAATATAAAAACTTATATGTCTGACCACCTTAACTTGGTCAAAACTTCATGACATTCACTTTTTTTAATCCTATAGTATGCGAAGCATAGAATGCGACACATGTTTTGGATTCAAAAAAGTTGATACTGTTTGAAATCCATAGATTTTTTTCAATTATCCTATCAATCAAGACTTTAGTCGTAATTCAAATAGAAAATGAATAATAATTATTTATTAAATTCAAAGTAAAGAATAACTTATATTGGTGGAAAGCTTAGAATCTCCTTTAAAAACCATTTTCATTTCATCAATTTTGAGTAACAAAAAAGGCCTTAGCCACATGGGCCATCATATCACCTACATACTACCACTATTTGGCCCATCATGATCCTGCACATTCCCATAATCTAGTTATAGCCAAATACTTGATAAAATGGATAGTGAGAGATTGTATTTATATAAGGATGTTTAATAGATGGAGGGATAATATTTTTGACAAGATCAATGGCTCATGTTAAGAGGTGCTCTAAAGCAAGAGGAAAAGGACAAATGTCATGTGACTCAAGCCAAAGGAGAATGGGGGATTGGATGAGAATGATAAGGTACAAAGTTGGAAGAATATGATAGGATTTGAAGAGAGGAAAACATTAGAGTTTTTTCTCATCTCAAGAGAGGTTGAATTTAAAATTAGATCTTAAAAAGAGTAGAGAGATAGCCTCATAGAAAGTCAACTTAAAAAGTCACATATATCTTTCATGGGTTTAATTAAGGGGAGGTGAGAATATATTGGGTGGATAAAGAATCAAACATGTGAGAGGAGACGACACATGGCAAAAGAAAAATTGAAAATTTGAGAAAAATGGCTAAGTGAGTATTAATGGAGGATGATTTAATTAATTAGTCTGGTGATAATTAATTAATGGATTTTAGAGGACATGGATGGTGATCAATAAGGTTATATTAAATCACTTATTTAACCTTGTAGAAGAATAAGATAGTATTAAAAATTAATTAAATTAAATATTTAATCAATTTAGAAGAAACAATAAAAAGGCCATTTATGAAATAAAGTGAAAATGCAAAAGGGAAGACTTAGGGCATGATGTGGAATGGTGAAAATTTATTAAATCAATGCATGGTAAAAATGATGTAGCCTCAAGAAAGGGAAGAGGGTATGGAAAATTCATGATGAAAGACAAGGAGATAGGGGATGAAGCGCTAGGGTTGTTGGGTCTTTGTTCACTAGAGTTGATGTTGAACTCAATAATCTTTTTGTGTATGTTGTTCATATGTCGGTGGGCAATGCAAATTCAGACATCTCTCATGATATCTTGTAGATATTAATTCCTAATGATCTCCTCAATTATAAGGTCAAAAATCTTAAGAAGCAAGCGGTAATCACAAAGTTTGTTGCGATATGGCTAATGATAGATAATATTAGGGTCTGGATAAGGGTGAATTGGGCTGATCTTTCTTCAGAGCTTATTTTTTTAGCCTTTGGGTTTTTCTAGTTTATTTCATGTAAGATGTTGATAGGGATAATATTATGAAGGGTGGGACCTTATTTATGGGTAATTTTAAGCTATACATCAGGGCATGGACTCTTGGTTTTGACCCTCGATTGGAGAATATCGAGGAATCGATTTGGATTAGGATGTCTAAGTTATTGAAATAATTATGGTCATAGGAGATTTTCAAAATCATTGCTAATAAACTTGGGTCTTATGTTCAATGCTCTAATCCATTCCCAAAAGGAAAGAGGAATTCATATGCTAGGATTTATGTTCTTTTGGATTTGAGTTCATTGATCCATCACTCTATTAGGCTTTCATCGGCTTGGGGTGCATGGCTTTATGAGCTTGAATATGAATGTCTTCCAATTAGGTGTTTTTAGTAAAGCAGGTTTGGTCATATCCTTGGGAGCTATTCTTTGAAATTTGGTGATTTTGATGGTTGTAGGGGTAATGGTAGGAAAGGGTATGCTAAGGGAAGTAGTACAAATTGTCATGTATCTTTGGATCCTAGAGATTATTTGCAACATTTTCAAGGATGTGGGTCAAAGGAAGGTGGTCATGTTGGGGATTTTCTTGCTCTGAAGTCACCAAATGAAGTTGGGTTAGATACGGTGAATAGGACTTGTGATCCTTCACCTTAAAAGGGGGTGGATGAAGGTGAAAACATTCCATTGGATGAAACTGGGCAAATGTTAGTTGATGGCTCTCATGGAAAGCCAAGTTCTAGTGGACATAAATGCTTGTTGCAACTTGTTCAAGTGGGGGATGATCAACCACAATAAATTTTTTGGGATGAAATTATAAGGAAGACGAGGGTCCAAAAAAAGTAGTAGTGGATGAGGATAAGGAGAATTCATGGAGCATAGTGATCTAGAGTGATAGGAAGGAGAAATATAGCTACAACATGGATGTTGGGTATGTGAAATCCAAGGGTAGAAACATTGAGGTAAGGCCGGCCAAACACAATGTATTACTAAACATAGAGAAAAATACACATGAGACTTTAAATAAAATTTTCAATAGGAGACACAAGCACATCTTATTTCCTCACAACAAATGAATCTTATTAGCTAGAATGTGTGTGGCCTAAATGGCCTAGAGAAGCACCCCTTACTTAAGTGGTTGGTCAAGGTGGAAGGTCTAGATGTTTTACTTCTACATGAGACAAAAGTAGATGTGGCATCAATGATTAACATGATCAATATTTTTTGTAGATTAGGAGAAGGCTTCACAGTGGATGTATTTGGGACTTCAGGTGGTTTGGTAGTGGTTTGAAAGAAATGTAGGATCTTTAGGGATATGGTTAGTGGCTAGACCCATTTTTTTTTGTTAAGCTCACCAATAGTCAAGGGGACTATAATTTGTTTCTCACTAACATTCATGGGCCGAACTTGGATAAGGATCAATTTTTTTACCAGGATATGTTGAAAGAATTTAGGTATTCTATACCATATGTCAATTGGGTGATAGGGGAGATTTCAATGCCACTCTTGGCCCTAGGGAGAGAAAAGGAAACATGCTTTTAGGCATCTTGTGCTCTATTTATTTCAAGAGATTTTGTGAAGACCTTGATATGGTAGATGTTTAACAAAGGCTAGTTGGTTTACTTGGAGCAATAGAAGGGATGTGACTAAGTGCATTCTAGCTAGGTTAGATCGATTCCTTGAAAATTTTGATTGGTTTATTTATTTTGTGTTCCTTACCTCAGAGATCCTTCATTGTGGTGGCTCTAATTATTGACCTGTTGTGCTTAATATTAGCTTGAATCAAAAAACTTTGGGGACACCTTTCAAAATGTAGGTTTTTTGGTATGAGAATTATAATTTTAAGGAAGCTTTGGGGAATTGGTGGAAGGTGGACATCAAGGGAAATACAAGACTCATTGTTCTTAGAAAGATTAGGGAGACCCAGAGATTGGCTAGAGGATGGAAGAAAAGTGTGATTGATGATATATTTGAACACAAAAAATTGAAGATGATCTGAATTCTATTGAGAAGGAGGCATCAGATCATGTTTTTACACTTGCATTGAAGGAGAAGGAGTCTATGAAGCTTGATGATCTTGGCCAGATTCTAGGAATGGAGGAGATATTTTGGCTTCAAAAGTCAAGGATTAGTTAGCTAAAGGTAATGGACAATAATATAATTTTTTCTACTTATAAACCAACATTAGAATGAATAACAATAAGATCCTCAAAATTAGGCTCCCCAATGGGAATGTGGTGGAAGACATTGGTATATAATTAAAAAGGAAGGCTTTAAATTTTTCAAGGATTCCCTGAGTGTTGGGGATGTACCAAATCTATAAGCGTAGGATGAGTTGCTAGATAAAGTTCCAACCTTGGTTGATGTATATATGAATCATCATTTTATGCCCCCCTTTTTAGGTATGTGTAGGATCATGATGGGCCAAGAAATGGTGATATGTAAGTGATATGATGGCCCATGTGGCTTATGACTTTTTTTTACCCAGAATTGATGAAACAAAAAGGTCTTTTAAAGGAGATTCTTAGTTTTCCACCAATATAAATTATTCTTTAGTTCACATTTAATAAATAATTATTGTTCATTTTCTATTCAAATTATGACTAAAGTCATGATTGATAGGCTAATTGAAAAACATCTATATAGCTTTCAAATGGTATCAAATATTTTGAATCCAAAACATGCATCACATTCAATTCTTTGCATACTATAGGATTAAAAAACTGAATTTCATGAAGTTTTGACCAAGTTAAGGTGGTCAGACATACGAGTTTTTATATTTTTATAAGTAATAAAAAATTCATAATTAATTAGTTACCTAGAAATAAATTACCAAAAAATATGCATCACATCGGGACATGAGTCCTCTACTTATATCTAAAATCTTATAAAAAAATATTATCATTTTATTATGGTTAGGGTGGTCAGACAAGCACCTGCTTCTTATTTTTTCCCTGAAATTTAAGTACTACTGCATTGAAATTTCAAAATTTCACCAAATATATTTAAAAAAATAAAATAAACCTAGTAGTTTAGAAACTACATTCAATTTTGTACAAATCTTATTATTACATATTTTTGAAATAATATAGATAATGTATTCAAATCTTTACATCAAGTTGCCTAACTCTAATTTTCTGAATTTTCATTACCACTTAAGGGCTTGTTTTCTCCATGATGATCCTGCACATACCCTTTTAATGGAATAGATTAGAATGGTTTCTTTATCACTCGGTGCATTGAAGGCTTCAAGCCCTAATGGCTTTCCACACTGATTTCTTTTTAAGTTTTTCAATATAGTTTGTGTTGATATCTAACACGTGGCAGAGGAATGTAGGCAACATAGGTCTATGATGAGAGCTTGGAATAATACTTTCCTTTCTCTTGTGTACAAGTGAAACAATCCCATGTACTTTGATTAGTTTTTTCCTATTGCCTTATGTGATGGAATTTACAAGCTTGTCTCAAAGACAATGGCCTCTAGATTAAAGTTGTGTTAGAATCCATTGTTTTTGAAGAACAAAGTGGTTTTGTCAAGAATAGGAAATTTTCTGATGGTATTATGATTTCCCACAAGACCATTCACTCCATCAAGTCAAGGAAGAAGGAATATATAGTTCTAAATATTGACTTGAACAAGGCTTATGATCATATTTCTTGGGACTTTCTTTTCAAGGTGATGGTAAAATTTGGGTTCTACCAAGAGTGGTGTGATTGGGTTCTCAATTATATTTATTTTGCATCTTTTCTGGTGTTGATAAATGGGGTGTACACATAAATTTTGAATGCTAGTAGAGGTATAAGAAAAGGTAACCCTTTATTTTCATTCTTGTATCATGATAAAGGTTCTTGGCCATACCATGAAGAAGCAGAAGGTAGTTAGCCAATTAAGAGGATTGCAGGTTTCAAGTGGGGTCCTCAATTTGACCCACCTTCAGTTTGTTGATGACACACTACACTTCGATAAGGCCTCAGCTAGGGAAGTTAGAGGTATTAGAAAAGTGTTGCAAACTTATGATTTAGTTGCAATGAAAAAATAAACTCCAAAAAATATAGGATCTTCTTCTTAAATGAATTTTGTGTAGTCTCTTGAAATTCAAATAATTTTGAGTTTTGAGGATGATTATCTTCCTAATTATTATCTAGGGATGCCCTTAGTTGATAAGATAACTTCAAAATCTAAATGGAGTAAGGTTATGGATAGTGTGCACAACAAGCTTGCTTCATGTAAGGGTAAA
Source organism: Sequoiadendron giganteum (assembly GCA_007115665.2). NCBI lineage: Eukaryota > Viridiplantae > Streptophyta > Pinopsida > Cupressales > Cupressaceae > Sequoiadendron > Sequoiadendron giganteum. Next base: position 163,269,741 of record CM021108.1, on the reverse strand, counting down.
TGGCTTATTCTTGTAGGCATAATCACTCTTATTAAGGCTTCTTGTTTTCATTATGTCTATTTTACATATTCCAAACAAAGTTCCTAAGGTGTTTGAGGCCTCTTAGAGTATTTCTCTATGGAGTCATTCAACAGAGGTTTATAAGTATAATTTAGTTAATGGGTGGAGGTGTGTAGGCCCAAAATTTTGGGTGGGGTTGGTTTTAGGAATCTCAGAAAATGAACATAGCTTTGCATGCTAAACTAGTTTGACATATTTATGAGGTGAAGGATAGTTTTTTGAGCAAGGTTATGCTAGCCAAGTATTTGCAAGATGTCCCTACAAATATTTTAGACCTCTCTATTTTCCTAACTAGGGGGTCCAATATTTGGAAGATGTTGTGAGCTTATTAGGCCTAACACCTTCTATAGAGTTGGAAGAGGGAACAAAGGTCATTATTGGTAGCATGCTTGGATCGAGGATCAACCCCTCAGGTTTCTTCCCCATTTTTTCCCCCTTGCTAATTTATTGGAGGATAATGTAAGGAGGATGGTTGAACATTTTCTTTTTGGGAAAGTAGGGGATAGGTAATGGATTTCTCTGGTGCTTCATAGTAGCGAGCTTCAAGAAAAATGGTAAGATTTAAGGAAAAGGATAAATATGTGTTCATTATCAAGGAAGGAGGATAGGTTGATTTATAAAGGTAATGATGCTGGAAATTTTTCCTCTAAGTCATCTCATAATTATCATTATTACCAATGGAACACCATTAGTTCAAATGTTTTGAAGAGAATTTGGAATAGTAAGTGGCTCCCGAAAGCCAATTCCTTTTTTTTGGATTGATTCGAAGTGTAGGGAACTTATGTGGGATAAGTTGAGGATTATGGGATAGGTTGGTTCCTCCAGGTGTGTTATGTGCAAGGGTAGTTTCAAGGACAATAATCCTTTACTTATTCTATGTTTGGTGGCTGGGGGTCCTTGGACTTGACGATTGATCAATAGGTGGGGATTGTTGTGGGTGAATCTTAAAAATGTGCCAATGTTAGTAGAGAGTTGTTCTCTAAATATTTCAAGTCCGTGTCTCAAATTCATTTGGAATTTTACCCTTAAAATTTTATTGTGGAACCTATGGTTTGAGCATAGTAGGAGGACCCTTTTAGATCATGAGAGAGGGGTTGGAAAAATTTTGAATGGGTTTGAGAATATGTTCATTAACTTGGGAAGGTGCAACACAAAGTGGATTGGAATTTGTGGGAGGAGGAATTGAATCAAGCCAATAGGTGGCCTAGGTTTAGTTGGATGAGTGGGAAATGAGGTAAGGATGATGTTTGGATGGTCTAGGAGGAAATATGCACTTTGTCTTGCCTGGAATTGGGATGCATAAAATTAAATTTTGATGGGGCCTTAATGGAAAATGCAAGTAGATTTAGTGGGGTTGGGGTGCTTAGGTACCACAAGGGTGAACCTTTGGGTATATATGCCTCAAATTATTGGATTGACAATAACAAAATTACTAGAGATAGAGCTCTATAGAAAGGGCTAAAAATCATTAGAAAGGAAGGATGGAAGAACCTGTGGGTGGAAGGAGACCAAAATTATCATCACTATTATGAATGGGATATGCTCAAAGAATTTGAGGCTTGATTGGGTGTTCAATGAATTCAAATAATTGGTTCATTTTTTTGACAATGCAAAATTCTCTCATGTCAAGAGAGATGACAATAGAGTTACGGATTGGCCAACCAACAAAGGACTCAAAATGGTTGAGGGTAAAAACATTGGGTTCAAATGGAATTTGAATTTCCCTATGGATGCATTTAAGTTTATATAGGAATACTTAAAATTGCATCCACCTAATTGAATAGTGAAGTGGTTGTGCAATTTTAGCATAGGTCTTTGAATAGTTGATCTAGCCAGTTCATTTTGTTATTTTTTCTACTGCTTTAGTTTGTTTGCACCATGGTTGTTTTCTTGTCTAGCTTTGGTGTATGTTTCTTTCCTTTTTCTCTATTGGTAGGATGAGTTGTGTCTTTAATCAAGCTCATAGACTATTTTCCTAGGTTTTATATAACAAAAACATTAGAATAAAGAGGGGATAATTAAATAAATAGTGTAATAATTAATTAATTATGGGATGATGATGAGAGTTAATTAAAATTTATATTTTTAATTAATTTTAAAAGCATAAATTCAAAATTGGAGTGTCTACATTTTCCCCTTTGATGCAACATCCAAAGTGATGTTACATCAAATATGTTAAAATTTTCCCCGATGGGATACATGGAATAGGATGTTATGTCCCCTTGAGATATTAGTTCATACTCCAAGCATTCAAATATCCTCATTTCTGGACAAGGTCTCCCTCACCCTTGTCCCTCAAATTAAAAATCCAATTTTATTTGTAGCTTCCTCTTTGTCATTAATTTCAAGATCCCTAATTGATCTAGAGTTTTTAATTTTTATTCGTGCAATAAATTGAATTTTCAGATCTAGGGTTTATGAAAAATAGATTAATTAAAACACATGTCAAATTATCCCTCTTTGCAACACATAAAAACAAAACCCCTAGTATGTTGGCTCTCATTTGAGTCAAGTAGCCAATAATCAAACTCTAGTTGGTTTGTATTCTAATATGAGTCCAAAGAAGGAAAGCTAGATCTAGGTTAATTCACTTCTTGTATCTTAGATCTATTTCCCCACTTAACACTACCCAACCACTTGAATCCAATGATCCCAATCATATTAAATACAAATTTGAAAATATAAGTAATTTTTGTGTCTATATACTTGCATCTGAGCTTCAAAATAAATGCATTTATGACGATTCCTTAATTCCTTGACAATCCCATTTATTTTATAATTACCCCTTATCAACCAACTAGAAGAACCTAAACACTTTTGAATCAAGTTCCCCTCGTTGTGATAATGCATAGTTACACCAATTAATAATAAAAATTGCATCACTTAATGTATTACCACCTCTTTAAATATTCAAGTGGTCTTTAACTAGAGCTCTCTTCACACATGCATCCACTCCATAATGCTCCCTTTTTCCATTCCTACATTCAAAAAACTCCAAATATGAGGTATGCCCCTCTCTTCATGCTACCAATTCAACCAATAAAATATATGAGTATTCCTAAGTTGACTGGTGCAATTATTTGACCAAATGAGATGTTGAACCATTCTAATATATTTTTCTTGCAAGAACTCTTATTCTTTTAAACAATATTACGCATACACTAACAAATAATATTGATCATCACTCATATAAAAATGTTACTCCCTAACTATATTATTTTTCTCTTTTGTACTATCAAGGGAATATATATATGTGATGTGAACAAAAATAACAATATGAATATAATTGTAATATTGATATTTGACTTTATTTTGTGATTGCAATGTGTAGTTTTCTAAAAAATTGACTACAAAGATAATAGTTCCAATTATGAAAAAATACGTACACGTCCTAAATTGTTGATCTAACCATCAAGACTTATGGTTATGTATTGCATACTTGTAAAATATTTTTTTCATTAAATTAGAAATAAAATTTGAAACACTTCTCTTGTAAGCAACTCACATTTAGAACCTTCACTTGTACTCTTCAAATTATATTTCACTGTCTCATATCTCTTTTTCTCAACCATTTTATTTCTAAAATAATGCTCACTACCCTCCTAAATACATTATATAATATCTGATAACCCAATACATATTAAAAACTTTTCATTTAAACAATTATTTTTATAGAAAATTCAACCATCATCTCTAACACATAAAAATAAATCGAATAAGTCCCTAGATAACTTTGGTAGTAACATTGTACCACACTCTTATACCATTTCATTAGTATGCAAAGTAGAAATACAAATACATAATAGTTCATGAGACATAGGAAATTCCATGTGGTATTTGCAATAACAATGTATGTATTACAAATTTAAAGAAGTACACAGTAAAAAATCTTACAACATTCAAATGCCCATATGAGATTTTCAAGATTGGATGTGTTTTACAAAACAAAATTATACAATGTTGTTTGGATAATTTCCAAGAAATGTTTAGGATGTGGTGTGTATTCTTGATCATGAATTCTTAATTTTAAAACATATTTTATATTGGGTGATACTACTCTAGAGTCACGGTGCCAAAAGTGTTGAATTTCATCTCTTTTTTTTTCTATTAGCTAGCTTCTTATCAACTCATGGAAGCCTACCACCAAAAGCTCAAATATCATTTTCAAAAGGACTATCTAGTCTTGATCTTATTGATAGTAATTTTGAAAAAAAAATTGATTTGGGATTGATTCAACATAAGTTTTCCTTAATAATTAAGCCATTGATTCCCCACTAATGATATTGTTATTACTCTACAATCAACTCTTTATCTTTTTCCTTAGTAGTCTTTCCAAAATATTTGAGTGCATTAAGTTTTTTAATAATATTATTATTTTGATTGAAATTTTTGTTTACATGAATCTTTAATTCCTTTAGTAAGGGTCTCATTTTGTATGTATTTAGTAATTGTACAAAATTTTGATTTTTTTTAGTTAATCTCTTATTAGAAAAGTATTCATTGAAAAGTCTCAAAGCCCATGATTGAATTTAGTTCTGGATGACATCTCATCTTCAATAATTTCTATTATGTTCTCATCCATTTCAACTAACCATCTTGGGGTTCTTCAATATTTTATCATTTTATCAAGCTCATTACAAAAAAATGGAATTGATATTTCATTTTCTTCTTCACAAAGGTCCTCTCTTCTTATGTAATTTAAAGATATATTGAATTTCATTATTTCATGTGTGCTACCAATTTCATCAATGTTATCAATGATTGGATTATGAAGTGTAATTTCAATGTCATAGGGTTCATATTCACATTTTCAAGAAAATCTTGGTGTATTTCTTCTTCTTCTATAATATTACTCTTATCAATAGGCATTTGATTATATTTTACAATATTTTAAATTTCATGTTCAACACTTTTATTTTTAGTTTTAATGTCAATATTTAAATTTTCAATATAATAGTCACTTTTAATGTAATTTCAAGGTAAAAAAACCTTCACCTTGAAGATTATTCAACATTCCTTTTCTTTCCATCTTCTTTCTTTCTCTATATTTTTTCTTTATCACAACTATTGCTCCCAATTATACAAAAAAAACAACTTGATGATTGATAAAATCTTTTTTTTTGTAAAAACATGTACAAAAGCATGATTTTATTTATATTACACATAAATCATGAAGGTTTTGATACTAGATCACTTGTGTGGGCTATTGGTAGCACCAAAATGGCTCTCTAACCCTTTTCTCCTCTAAAACAAAATGATTATATCTTTTTAAATAAAAATGAATACCCATTTTGTAAAGCTTGTTTTCACTACATGGTGAGAACAAGCTTTACAAAATAGATACCCATTTTTAAAGAAAGAAACATATGTCTACTTATTTAAACAAAAAATGAATATATATTTAAAAAATATTAAAATATCAAAAAATTTAATAGAATAATAGTATATACTACTATATTGTAATATTATAGTAAAATAATATAATATAATATTATTATATTATAATATAATAATAAATAATTATATATTATTAATAATATATACTCATATATATTAAAATTTATATTAATATCACATATTATACTATATTATAATATATTACACTATTGTATTATAATTTTATATGTACATTAGGTTGGTGAGGCATACAAGGATGGTGTTGGTAATTTTTTATGAACCAAACTTGATCTCATCTTTTATCTATGAACCTGCCAAGGTTCAATTGTAAATAAGGGTAAGGATTGGCCAACACATAATTAAGAATTTAAGAGTCCTTACTTATACTCTTCGGGCTTTGTGAAACCCAGGAGGGTAATCCCACTTGTACTCCTACGATACTCATTTAATCAAGAGAACTTCCATACACAAATTAATTCCCTTGAATTGCACATAGATAAGATTTACTAAAGGATTGGCCAATCTTCAAAATAAAAACTATCTATCACAAGGAATCAAATGATACTTTAGATTGATACATTCTTCAAATGTTGGTTGTTGTGATTTGTTCATCATTTTAAACCTCTGGCTAGATGTGCAACTAAACTCAACTTACATCCTAGAAAAACTAATGAAGAGACCAATGCCTCCTTCATGGGACAACCAAGTCACAATAAAATTAACCAGTAATACACTAACAACTCATCCTAGTAATTTATGGGCCATTGGCACACTACCTTATAGCATCGAACTCACTGTATTTAAAACATGGCTTCTTACCAAATCCTATATCATTTTCCTCACAAACTCATGACCTTAATTTAGCATTTAATCAACCCCTTGAATTGAAGCATAAGTAGAATCATTCATTCAGTTTAAACAACATAATACAAATGAAACTATCATTAAAAATTCCATTCATAGTTTGCAAAGAAAATAGATAGGGGAAAACATACTTTAAATTAATATTTTCTATTAGGGGTGTTACTGTAAAACCCTTCTAAGATAATTACATCATAATTGAATATCCAAAACTTGACTCATGGTATATTAGGTAATCTATCTGTGTACATTATGCTATTTTATTTAGAATAGCATTTTTTTCCTAGACATTTTCTAAGACTCCAAAACTAAAATTCTCTCTCCTGTAATCAGCCTTGAAATACCCTTTTTAGAATGGGGGATAAAAAAGATTCTAGCTGAATTATAGTGCATTTCATATTCATTTCAAAATAATTTAGATAGAATTCAAGAGATTCCCTACATGGTTATATGCAATCATTGATAAAATAGGGGAAAGCAAAAAGACAAAATTCTTGATAAGCTATGAAGGGAAAATAGTCAAATCACTATAGGAAAGCACTAGTCACTACAAAAATGTCCATGTCATGCAAAAAAATTTCCACCACACTTAGCTAGAAGACTTCCACATCAACATGGAAAATGGAAGAGTAAAAGATAAAAATCATGGACACCGCAGAAATGGTATCATCAAAAAAAAAAAAAAGGCTGGTACATCACTCTGATTCTTTAGAATCAGAGTATGTCCATCCACTCCTTGTGTGTGATGAAATTGGAGTAACCATCACCACCTCATCATTAAAACATCATACGACACCAAGGAGAGTAGGTACTAGTCATACCCCAAGTCAATGTTACTTCCACCATCCGAAAGGCTATCAAAATACACAATGGGAGAATCTTGTTCCCCAGGCAGGCCTTTGGATGCTTATCTCTATCTTTCATGGCCTTTGTTGCCAACACAATGGGCTCCTTTCCTTTAAATTTGACCAATTCTTTGGAAATGGTCTTGTTTCATAATTTGTAGGTACTTTAGACAACTGTCTTCTTCTTCTTTCGACCATGGGCACTCCTTTTATTCTTTGGAGTCACAAGAGTCACTGGAATATCCTATTCAACCTTAGGAAAATCCTCATGACACTAAAAAACACTAAGATGACCAAACCTCCTAGTAGGTCAGGTTGGCACACCAGACTTTCCCATTTCAAAAAACCCACACGAAAGATATCAAGTTAGAAATGAGTAGAAAACCTAACCAACCTAGAGACCTTAGAACCAAATTTGCATAGAAGGACACCCACAACCCTTGAAAATTACAATCAGTTCCAAAAATCTGAAAATTCAAGACACACTTAGAACATGGATTTTTGAGAGCTCATAAAATTTACAACTTACCCAAAATCACATCAACTCCCAAGAACCTAAACACTTATGACTCACACCTCTAATTTTCTACAGACTGTAACTAGTGAAATCAAACAATAAACCCTCCTACATTAAATGGATGATTTGGAGCATGAAACAATTAATTATTGAAGAACTCCTCATGCGAGTGAGTTGATAACTTAGTAGCTAGGCTTTGAATATGAGCCATCGATCGTTGCAGATTTAAAACATCATCAATGACAACCACAAGTATTATTTTTTTCCTTTGCAGCTTGTTCCTAGAAAGCAATGATGTCACCTCAAAGACTGTCACATTATCCCTTAATCTTCATTAATCACCTATGATCTGATGATCAACATGCATCACCAACCCAATTTGTACCTTTACATTTATATTAGTGAAGTACGTAGCCATCACTTGAAGAGAATAATTGTTCAAAATATCACATCGTGTGTCATTGATTTTCCCCACTCCTTCAAGGCTCAATTAACGACAATGGTATGAGCACAATGAAAACAATTCATTGGATCACTGATAGGGAAGGGTTGGATGGAATACTCACTATTCCATGCTCTAGATCCTTGCTCTCAAGATATCCTATGTGACTCTCCCACCTTAACCTTTAGGTCCTATCTCAGGTGTAGGTACCCCTGGTTCTACTGGCCAACCCCACTATCATCCCAATTCACAACTACCAAGCCAATCTTGGTGCCTTGCCACTATCTCACCCTTGACCCTTAATCTTCCCTAAAGGTCAAACACTCTCAACACTCAGTTAGGTTCTTGCAGGGGTGTAGAGATGTAAAATCAAGCTTCATAGCAACCTATTAGGGTTATTGGACAATCACTAGGCTCCAATTCTCCATCGCTTCCACCAAACCCTCTCCTAGGGTTAGAAAAGGGCTACAAGCCTAGAGCCCCAATTAGGCCTCCTAACTCGAGAAAAGTGGAAAGTTTTCCCAAATTATCCAAACAAACCCAATTCTTTTCTTGGGATTCATGGTACCCTTTCCCACACCTTGAAGATTCTTGGGGTTTGGAGCCCCCCTTGGTTGTACACTCTTCCAACCCTTAACTTAGCAAATTTAGGCTTGCTTAAGCCAATTTCTAACCTCCTTGAGGACAGTTAATTTGCCTACCACTTCCCAATCTATGTTAAACCTCCTTCTTGTTGACAAGTCTCTGCAAGGCAATCCACATTCTCTCCACACTGTGGTTCACTAGGAGATTGGCACCCCTGCAACCCTAGTGCTCTGCACTCTTGACTGTCCTAGTCGGGCACTACCAAGCTCGCCTAGGAATAGTCTATGTCCATGGTTTCCTTACCCCTAAGGATTCCTAGCTCTACCTTATGTACAAGCATGGATTCTAGCCTCTGCTTCCAAGAACCCATACACCAAGTACAAGGGAAACACAGTCTAGTGCTCCATCTCTGTCGGTCTACCAGTTAGGACAAAATTTCAAAGAAAATAAAACAGCTACAATACTACACCTGCAAATTGAACACATGACTAATTAATACCACACAAGCTTAGAGAACAATCCGCACCACAATCTAGAACATGCTATAGGGCCATGCTCACTTCTGATCACCCAAACACAAAGCAAAACATAAAAATATTAGTTATTCTTCTCATTGTCCACCATTAACATTCATGAACTTTCCAATTACAAACCTTCCAACCTTTCACACAGGTCGAGGCATACTATTTAAAGGTTCATAAAGTGGTTACCCTTCCCCTTGGTCGGAGATAACCACCACATTGGCCAAAATTGCACAAATGCAACATTTTGGGCTTTATTTCCAATTCCTAGTGAATCCTAGTGGAAACAAGTTGCTAAACTCATCCATTCTACCATGAGCTATTGATCAACCTTCCTCCTAACATGTTCTAACAACTCTAACTCAAAACTAAATGGTCAACATGACCTTAAAGCATCAAAACCATAAAAGTTCATCCTAGGCTCACAAATTTTCCTAGTACTACCTAATGCTTCCTAGGTGTTCTTGCACCAATCACTATGCCTTTTGAAGATCATCATCTCTCATTTCACATCATGGATTCACTTTACTTTTAGTAGCTTCTAGGAATGATGTAAAAAATTAGCGCAATGAGATCTCAACCGTCGGATCAAATACCCATCGTTGATCACAATCCATCACCATTGTGCATTGCGGATTCATGCCTCATTCTCTAGATCATATCAATGGAGGGTGAAGAAGATCAACACATATGCACCTGCACAAAAAAATAAATGGCATAGGATACATCGCTCCTATGAGCATCTTAGATCAACAAAGGGAAGTTTGAGAAAAATACTTTATCGCTCATCACCCTTTTGAAAGGAACAATTGAACATCTATCCACGATTAGTGATGAAAGAAAAACTAGCATAATAGGTTATCGTGTATTGCTAATAAAGATTGCCAAAAATATGCACAATCATTGATACTAAAATAAATAGCAATAACATAGACCATCGAACATCACCAATTCAACTTTGGAAATTTGAAACAAATCTACGATGCACAAAATCAAGTAAAATGCAGCCCATCTCTCATCGTGAATTTGAGCTCACAAGCTCAAAATGGATCAGTGATGAGCAATACGGGACATTATTAAATATAATTACCATGTGCTCATAAGTTGTTTTTAAAAGGGGGAACCGCTTAGTCTGGTGAATAAAATGCCTCAAGGAAATAATACATAACATTTTCAAAGGATGTAAAGGCCAAATAAAGCCAATCGAACAACCTTAAAAAATGAAATATCTTCAAAACTAGTCTTGAGGGGTTAGTAACCTTATAGCATCAGATGACATAAGATATTTTAAAATGACTAGGAATAGGCAACAATAGGTCAATGATGAATTAGAAATAAGGGTTTTCTAAAGTGGGATTTTGGCAGCAAAATCCTCAGACAATGATGGTGAATGAAACCCTAAGTCTAGTCATACTGAGAATGACTGCAATTGGCCAAAATAATGAAGGAATCACGAGTTTTGTTAGGATTTCCATTAGTGTCTCTAGTTGGGGATGTTTGTTTCTTAGTGAATAGAGTGAGAATCCAAAATCTAGGTGAAGCAAACCAAGCATAAAGAGCCAAAAACCAAGAACTAGGAATAAAACCAAGGCAAACAACATATGTAATTTTTTTACATAAGCTATAGGGCCCAACCAACCTTAAAATAGGAACCTTCCCTTGTCAAAAACCTTGTTTTCCACTATTTTCACCTTGCTAAGGCTCAAAAAAATATCATAAATTTCCCAACAACTAGTTACACTACAAACAGTGTACCCAACTATCATAGACATGTGTCTAAATTTATAATCATCCATTTTATCCATGCCCTTATGTGAACTGTAGCCAATCTAAAATACCTAATCAAAATCACCTCCCCTCTAACACAATTTACCATCACATTTCACTAAATTTTCATCAAACTGAAGAGTGAAAGTATAACATTCATACTCCATTTGATCACCACCATCACACAAACTGATGTCAAATTTATTTTTCTCATTAATCTAGAAATCCTCATACATATTACCTTTAGGGTTTCTATTATGAAAAAACCCTCTAGAGTAATATCTCCATTTCATATCTAGAAATCCAGGGTCATTATCATCCAACTCCTATCCTATGTTGAGCACATATTCCTTTTGTGTGATGAATAAAAAATTGTCTTACACATGCTTTCATTCCAATTGGTATTTATATTCATTTGAGAAATATGTACTATATATGCCACCATATTCTTCATTTCCTCGGTGATTTATTTCAATAGTCCCTATGGTAATTTTTCTCTCATCGGGGTTATTTTCATAGTAGGAATTATCCATACTTTTCCAAGTACTTATAAATACTTCCGCTTAAGGATCATCAACACATTCCCATCCTCCTTTCAAACCATTACTCAAATTGAAATAAAATATCTCAAAAGATGAGTCTAGTAACTCAGATTTTGTGTGACCAATAGCAAGGTGTTCAGGTACATCATTAGCTGTTAATTTATTTTGCTTTCATATGCATAATTTCTTGTAACTTAAACATTTCTCATTTTCAGCCAGACAAGTTTTCTTAACACATTCTTTATTGAGAACTATGGTGTCTACCTTTGTCATAAAACTTGTATATTCAATTTCTGTTTCATATAAATATCCTAAATCAAGACCTTGTTGACTATCAACACCAATTTCAATATTTCTAACATCAAGCTCAAGATCTTGAGCATAGATCTCCCTGTCTTGAAATTCATTGTTTACCACATTTCCAGGGCATTCCAATCTAAATACAATTGTATTGCGATTCAAAAATTCACCCCACACTATGTGTTCATCTAATGGTAAAGAAACAATCCCATGAATACTAGTACCATTGGATTTCTCAGGCACAAAGGAATTTTGGAAGAATGAAGAAGATCACATCTCTTGTTAATAGTTTTTTTGTCATATGTGTCATCATGATATATGAGTTGCAACTGCAAGACTCAAAGTCACATATATCCATTATTCTAAACCGGTAATGCAGGATCAACTTCTGATATTTTTCTCTGGAATCCCTTCTAGTAAATAAGCTACTACTTCAATTTTGGGAAATGATCTATGACTATGAAATGCATACATGGACATGAATGCATGTGTACAGTTGCTCGTGGTTCTCACCGATATCATTTTGTTGATTACAATTTTTCTATTAGGTGTATTGTTGGCCGACCTATCAAGTGGTTAAAGATATAATGGATTAAATTTTATTTGTTTAATCCAATTCAAAAAATTTTCATGTGCCACACATTTGAATTATTATTGAGAAGACCTATGAAGCTGACCTGAGTGTTATTCATGCACAATCAAATATATATACAAGATTCTTTTGAAGATGCAAGTGTGAGAGTTGGTGTGATCGAATATTAAAAAATTATATGTGGAAGTGAAAAGTGTGATGTATGATCTACTAGCATGTGAATTTACTAAGCTACAAAGGAACTAAATTTTCACTTGAGGTGTACTTTGATTAGTTCAATTTTGCGGTTAGCCATTTTTGTTACTTCATTTCTATAGGCAGTGAGCCTCCCATTCTGGACAGTGAGTTCTGGTAGTGAACCACCCCTCTATAATATCTTATAACTAGTTATACTATATTGTGATTTAATCCTGATTGTGTTATTTCCCACTCTAGTTTTTCCACGTAAAAACTCTAGTGTCTCTTGTGTTTTGTGTTTCATGTTTTTTTCATGATTTTTCTTATCTTAATTATCATATGATTGGATTGAATGGATGGTATTTGTCCAATAAGATTACGAATATATTTATTCACCCCCCCTCTCAGTATATTGGATATTTAAGAATTGGTATCAAAGCTTTTGTTCCTCTAGAGAAGTCTAACAGCTTGAGAGAGATCTTGGAGATTGAAGAAATGGAGCAAAATGTAGAACTTCAAACTTCCCTTGATGATCTTGACAAAGTTGAAAATGAGAATAGAGATTTGAAAGAAAATATTGATGAAGCAAATGAATGCATCCAAAAATTGAAGGAACAATTAAATAAATTCAAAGAGAGACATAAAGAAGTCAGCAACCAATTGAAGCAAGCAAGTGAAGATGTTACTAGACTAAAGTTGCAAGTTGAATAAAAGAAGAGGATTGAAGAATGCTTGAATACACATAAATAAAGAGAAAGTTTGATGAATGTTCCAAGCTTAAACAAGAAGTGGTAAATTTGAGAGCATAATTGGAAAGAGAATTTTTTTGTGAAGATAGTTTCAAAATAAGTACTACCAAGCTTGATGAACTGATTGCAGGAAAAAAACCATTTAAAGAAAAAGGAGGATTGGGACTAGAAGTGGGTGAAAGCTCAAAAGTAGTAAATGATCAAAAGACTCAAGATAAAGGGAAGCAGAAAAGAAATCTAGGAAGGAAACCACCTATCAGGCAACCGAATGCACAAAGGTACCCATCTTTCAATGGCACTTGTTTTTCATGCAACAAGTTTGGGCATAAGGCAAATGAATGCAGAAGTAGGATGAATCAATTATTTGGTTCTTTCCTAGGATAATGCTATGCCTATAATAAGTTCAGATGATGAACTAGATTACTGGAGGAAGGATGAATCAATCCTTTGTCAGTTATTTCTATAAATGTAACAAATATGGGCATAAAGCGAATCAATGCAGAATAATATTTAATGGAAGTTGATCAAATCAAAGAAATATTGTCTGTTATAATTACAACAAACCAAGAAATATTTAAAAGGTATGCAGAAGTAAAAAGGGAAAGCAATCTGCTCTAGTAAAGAAGAATGCACCTTAGAAGAAGGTTGACAAAGAAGAATTTAAGTAGGAAATGAGTAAGATACAAAAAAAGAAAGAAGAGCTAGGGACTACTAATGCGTCTATAACCTCATCTAGTACAAATGATTCCTCTAGGAACTAGACCTAGCATGGTCATTGGGGGAGATTTAGAAGAAAATCTCTTGAACCCCCCTTGATTTTGAGCATGTCAGTCTTTGACACGAAGTGAGGTCATAAGGAATCAGTATGTAAATGTTTTGAAAAAGAAACTGGAAGAAAAGAGGCATGCATTCTTATTTGCAGAGCATATTAGGGTTTTTCAGCCTAGTTGAGGAAGTTTTCTATCTTTTCGAATTTCAAGAGCATTAAATGTGAATTCATAAAGGCATCTTCATCATTTGAGCATTTGAAATAGGTTAAGAGCATCACATTAATCTATAAAGTGAATTCATAAAGGCATCTTGATCATTTGAGCATTCGAAATAGGTTAAGAATGAATTGGAGTGATTTGGAGCAAATTGAAGTGTGGAAGCATGTCTTCTTATTTGAAGAGCATATTAGGGTTTTTCAGCCTAGTTGAGGAAGTTTTCCATCTTTTAGAATTTTAAGAGAATTAAATGTGAATTAGGGCATCATATTAATCTATAAAGTGAATTCATAAAGGAATCTTGATCATTTGAGCATTTGAAATAGGTTAAGAACGACTTGGAGTGATTTGGAGCGAATTGAAGTGTGACTGGTGCAAACCCTAGTTTTAGATATTTACGAAGAAAAAAGTATTTCTCAATTCTGTGTTGCGGTGAGCTTGTAAAAATCTCTTCTTGAATCCTTTAAAAGCTCAATAAATAGAAAATGGCAACTTCTCTAGTCGTAAACACAATAGAAAGACCTAGACCCTCCTATAGGAAATATTCGATGAAGGTTTTCGAGGATGACCCTATGTGTTCTTTCTCTTTGATTCCTCATGGCATCATAATGACAAAGGATACAAGGATGTGCATTAGGGTTAAGAAAAAATAATTCAATCTATAAAATTGATTGATATGTTGATAAATGAACTCACTGGAGATAATTTATTGGTAAAACCTAAATACTTGAATCTTGTGATCAAGAGTTTGGAATATTGGAACAACTTTCCAATTTTTTGTTCTAAAATAGATGATTAGTATGTAAAACCGATCCTTAGCAAAATACATGTTCAATTATTATGGACCCATGAGCCGCACTTGATAAACAAGGAAGCAATCAAAGTCATCACTAGAATTTGCGACACTGGACCAGTACCTATACTAAAAGAAGTGAAAAATGAAATGGTAACGAATCTCACCAATGCTACCTATGAAAAGAGGGATCTTACAATAAAACCTATCACTAATCCAGCCATGAAGTATGCATCCATAATGATTGGCCAAAAAATATACTTCACCAGTTCAGAGAGAATTATATGTCTAATACAACTACTTATAGTGGTTATGAAATGACTATAAATGGTGTAGATTATGATTTATGTGAGCTACTTAAAAAAAAAATGCTTGATAATCTGAGAATGTCAAAAGAGAAGAAGTTCTAGTTTAAGTTTGGTTCTCTAATTGTCTGCCTATTATTCTATTTTCTCAAAATGCTTCTAAGAAAATTTGGAGCAGTGTATTGAAACCCATCCCGACTGGTTGTGCATCATATTTTTGATCACATGCATAGTTTGGGTGATGTGAAAAATTCATCAAATTCCCTAACGACATTCTTTTCTTTGTTTGAGAAGAATATGAATGAGAGAGACATAATTCCAAGGAAGATTGTTGAAAAATATTAAAAAATGAGATTATATTTCATGTATCTTTTGGTGAGTGTATGATAGAAGCAGTTGAACCCCAGATCATCTAGATTCAACCTCTAGGTTATGAAGTCTTAGAAGATGATGTTGAAGTTTATGTTCAAATCTTATTAAAAATTTTGAAAGATCCAAATGAACCCTGGATTGGAAAATATGTAGAGAAATCCATGGAAGTCCATTTGGAGTAGAAAAAAGCCACAAGGAAGAAAAATGTAACATAAATTCCCAAGAAATCTAGTTTCACAGCTAAAGAGATAGCTCTAGGGAGGTTCATTTAAGGAATTATTTTTGAAGAATTACCTATTTTAAGGAGATCTGTTAGGACCCCTCCTTCCATACTAGCTTCTATATCAGCTGTAATGAAGATTGAGCCCATCACTGTTGATAAAGAAAAAGGTTTGTCCCCTTCCAGACCTACTACCAAATTAGGAAAGAGGAAAAATGTTCCTCTGGTAGCCCTTTTTAAAAGAAGGAAATAAAAGGATACTAGAGAAAATAATATGAGTATCACTGATGATTAGGAGGAAGAGGAGGAAGATCCAGCTGCAAAACTGATTAGAAAAAGAAGGGTGAGTGTTTCCTCTGGTGAAGGTGCATCACAAGAAACTAGTGTTGGTTCAAATAAAGTTCACTTTGTGTCATCCTTAGAGGATACTGATGAACAAAATGTTAGTGATGCAAAGAAGTCCAAATTTATAGAAGAAGTTCCATTGGACTAGGAAGAATAGAATGCTTCCCCAGTAAGACTTGGTTCCCCTCTCAAACTAGATGTTTTGGTGAATAATATGGTGAAATCCATAGCAGAAGTGTATGATTTAGTAGGAGAAGAAGATAAAGAAACAATAATACTGGTCATTATCAAATATGTCATCATTTTGGAAGCTAAATGGGATAACATTAAGTGTGATTTTCCTAAAAATTTGTTGGAAATACCAATCAAGAGAAGAGTAGAGGCAGTTGAGAGAGAAGAGAAAAATAAGAAATAAAGAAAATTAAAAAAATTGCATCCTCTCTGTCTCTGAATAGTTTAGAATATGTGAAGAATATTTGTGCTAATATGTTCAGGGTGAAGAGAAGAGTTAATACTCTGATGAAAAAAGACAAGAAGGAAATCAAAGGAATAAGTAAGGAAACAATAAGTACTACCAAGAGTATTGTGGAAAAGTATGGCATGATTGGTGCATCTCGTTCGACACCTGAACCTAGAAAAAAAAATTCTACAAAAGTTGTGGAGGAACCTCCTTTCAGTGCTATTGATGATAATGTACCTCTGAAAGTGAATGAAACCAATACTCCTCCGAAAATAGGTAGTATAGATGGTCTACCAAAAATCAATGTCGTTTATGAGAATCCAAAAAGTGAAAAACATGTTGAAGAAAATGTTGAAGCAGAAGTTCATGTTGTTGCCCCTCTGGTGCACCCCGAAGAATAAGATAGAGATAAGGAAGAAGAAGAGAAGAGGGAAGAAGAAAAATAAGAAGAGAAAATTGAAGAAGAAAAGATAGAAGAATAAAAATTAGAGAAAGATAATGCAAATGAAGAAAGAGAAAACAAAAACAAGGAATTAGATGATATTGTTGGAAATAATGAAGAAGTATTCCAATAGGTTGTAGAATCATAAAAGTCCACTAGAGAATCTTCCTCTGGTGATGATGTCTTAAAGAGACTACTATCTAAGCAAATCAAATTCCAATCGGTAATTCCTCTAGAACTCCCGCAACTTCCAATGAATCAAGGTTATGCAGATATGAACAAGATTTCTTTGATACATAAATTGGTATTAGGTGATGTATTTCATGCATCCGGTAGAAGATAAATCTTAGAAATGCATGAAAAATGAACTGAGCTCATTGAAGATTCCATTAAGGCCCTACAGGATGTCACTCCTGATATGTCTATTGATACATCTCTCTCTTTGGTTGAGAACCTGAAGCTTCTATTGGACTCCTTCAAGGAGCATGCCACAAGACTTGTTGAGAAAACAAAATAAGATGTAGAAGAAAAATTGAATGAGAAAAGGCTATTGATCCTTCATGAAAAATGTGCCTTGGCATATACCAATGTAGAGAAAAGACTTGAATCTATAAAGTCTTGTGAATCTGAAGCTAATTTTGTGTTTGCCTATTGTATAACATGGCTTGATGTCACTCAAAGCATAAAATATCTCATGGAATCCATTGAGTCCCAGTTGATTTTTGTCTCCAAAACCTACAATTTATCCATGGATAGAGATAGATCAACCTGGAATGCTATTTTTGTGCACAGAGAAAAGTTTTTCATGCTATAGAAGTAGAAGGAAGGAATAATTAGAAAATTCGGTTTGCTTGGTGATAATGTGAGGATGGAGTATGATGTGGTGGCTAATTATTTGGCTAATGCTGAAAAATTTGGATAAGATCAATTTGACTCTAGACACTCCAGATGAAGCTGAACAAAATTTAATTGCTTTATAATCCTTGAAAAAAAAATTGGCATATGCTAAGCAGAGTTGGGAGAATGGGAAAGCGGCTTGGAAAGGAATTCTTAAGGAACTGCAAAGTGATCCCTCCCCCAAGTAAAATTATTTATTTTTTATTCATTTCTTTGGATAACTCCTCAGGAGGAGTTCAAAAGTTTGATTCTAGGTACTATTTTGAACCCTGTGTACATATCTTTTATGTTTTTGATCTAGCTTTGTCCCTTTGTCCTTGATGTCAAAGGGGGAGAATAGGAAAGAGAAATAGAGTATATTATATACATAGGATGTATGCAAATTATTTTTTCCACATCTTGCCATCAATGAAAAAGGGGGAGATTGTTGGAAGAATGAAGAAGATCATATCTCTTGTTAAAATTTTTGTTGTCATTTATGTCATCATGATATATGAGTCGCAACTATAAGACTCAAATTCACAACTATCTGGTATTCTGAATCAGTAATGCACGATCAACCTCCGATATTTTTCTCTGAAATCCCTTCCGCTAAATAAGCTACTACTTGAAGTTTTGGGAAATGGTCTATGAATATGAAATGCATACATGGACAGGAACTCATGCATACAGTTGCTCGTGGTTATCACTAATATTAATTTTTTTTTCTACAATTTTTCTATTAGGTCTAATGTTGGTCGACCTATCAAGTGGTTAAAGATATAATGGACTAAATTTTATTTGTGTAATACAAGCTGACAAGTTGCCGCATGCCACACATTTGAATTATTATTAAGAAGATCTGTGAAGCTGACCTGATTATTATTCATGCACAATCAGATATATATACAAGATGCTTTTGAAGATGTAAGCATGAGATTTGGTGTGAGTGAATAATAACAGATTATATGTGGAAGTGAAAAGGGTGAAGTGTGATCTGCTGGCATGTGAATTTACTGAGCTACAAAGGAACTGAATTTTCACTTCAAGTGTACTTTCATCAGTTCAATTTTCTTGGTTAGCCATTTTCTTAACTTCATTTCTATAGGCAATGAGCCTCCCATTTTGGACAATGAGTCTTGGCAGTGTGCCACCTCTTTGTAATATCTTATAACTGGTTATACTATATTGTGAGTTAATCCTCAACATGGTTTTTCCCACTCTAGGTTTTCCACGTAAAAACTCCAGTGTCTCTTGTGTTTTATGTTTCATGTTTTGTTGATGATTCTGCTTATCTTAATTATCATATGCTTTGGATTGAATGGATAGTATTTGTTCAATAAGC
Organism: Sequoiadendron giganteum; assembly: GCA_007115665.2. Lineage (NCBI taxonomy): Eukaryota > Viridiplantae > Streptophyta > Pinopsida > Cupressales > Cupressaceae > Sequoiadendron > Sequoiadendron giganteum. The sequence goes on along the minus strand of CM021108.1, from coordinate 163,250,242 downwards.
TTAAGAATATACTAATTCACCCCCCCTCTCAGTATATTGGATATTTAACAAGGAAGCGTTCATGTCAATCTCATAAGAAGTTTCATAATCCTTAAATTATAATTATCAATATTTTCATGTTCATTTATTCGATCTTGCATCCTCAAAGATATGTCAACAGTTCTTGCAAATATAAAAATATCTTTAGCTTTTCCACTAGATATATATTCTTCTTTAGGGATTTCTCTATCCTTTTCTTGAATAAACCATTGATTTATAATAACGGGAGGGGTACGCCTATCATCTTGGGACATCACATTTGTCCTCCTCAACAGTTCTAATCCAATCAATTATTTGATCAAAATCCTATGGTTTCAATTCATTAGGCAAAGTACTAAACCCTAGCTCATAAATTCCACAAAATATGTCAATATGAATAGAATCCTCAGGTCATAACTTTTTAGGGATCTCCAAAAATGTATCCAAGAATATTTCTAGAAACTCATAGGGAAATTAACCTTCATGTCTTTTCATATTATGAAGTCTAAGTAACACTTGAGCATTATCACTCAGATTTTGTTGTAGTTCATCTTGCATCTTTTGATGATAAATATGTAGGGACGATGATCCAGATAAGGCTTTATGAATATCATTACTGAGGTCATCCTCTTCATCCTTATCCATCCCATTTGTATGACACACATCAATACAACAAACACTTACAGCCATATACCCCCTCATCATTAGATATTTCATAATATTATCAATATCCATAGCAATGTGATAGGACTGATGTAATGTTTTTGGTTCCTTATCTCTTATAAAATAACTCATCTCATTATCGAATGCACCTAGATATATAATTAAACACTCTGCATCATTAGGACTTAGGTATTCAGGAATACCTCTTATTGCTTGTGTAAATCTCAAATTAAAAGATGGAACCATCTCATCTTCATCCTTTTGGATTTCCATGTTTTTTTGTTATCTCAATTGGATTAATCCTTTCACCGAATTGTTCCAAAAATTCTATCATGAAGTCATTCCAAGAACTTATAGAATGTACTGGAAAATATGAAAACTAGTTTCTAGCATTTTCTTTCAAATATTGAACAAAGAGCTTCATAACAACATCCTCATGGTCTATTTCAAAGTCACCCATCAAATCTATAAATATATTTAGGTGTTTAGCAGTTGACTCATCATTTTTCCATGTAAAATTAGGCAGATATTTCCTAACATCATTGGGAATTTTATTAGGAAAATAGTGAATACCATTAAAACTTAATGGATTATATCTCTCCATAGAGAGATTATTTTGATGGTATGATAAGGGATGCATGCCTTGCACACTTCTTCTTATTATTTCACAAGGGTATACAGGGAAGTGATAAAGTTCTCTTGTACCCTTATGCAGTGTTTCAATTAACTTTCCACTACCTCATTTCTTAATTTCTATCATACTTTTAAAGTTCAAACATACCCATGCTTTAAAAAAAATTAAGAGGCATTGTTCAGGAGTAAGCATACTTCTTCAAAACATTTTTTATATTAAAAATTACACTTTAGAAGTATGTAAAATAACTATTGTTGACCATAAAATCTCGCACCTCTCTAACAGTCTTATGAGAAATTCAGCGAGTGGGGGAACAATATGCACCTCACTGAATACCTCTAGGATTTTTATAGAAAGTTGACTCTTCTCTGAGTTTGTGAAAAGGGTAAAAAGAAATGTAAACAATAAAAAATGAAAGTGGTGATGTGCCAACACTTTTACAACTATTCAAAACCACAAGTTCCTTTCTATGAATTACATGATAGACATAGAATGCCACATCCCTTCATTTCTGGGAGGAGAACAAGCAACAGAGGCTAGATACAAGCATAGTGCAGTCATTCAATCCACCCACATGAAGTGTGCATTAAGATCTGACCAAGCATAAATTTCAATGGGTAAATAGAAGAAAATTGGAAAGCTACATAAAATCTTCCTCTTAATACAACATGACATGAAGAAATGATAACCTACAAATAAAATAGAGAAGTCGAAGGACATAATCTAGTTTCTGTAGACTATAAATTTATCATGCATACATACAACTTGGAAATCGAATAATCAAACTATTCAGATTAAGCTAGACACAATGTTCTATTCTAGATGAGAATATAAAGAAATAAATATTGATAGAGGCCATATCATGCACAATTTCAAGTATTTCTCCCAAATAACTCGTATTTAAAATATTAAATGAACTTAAAATAGAGGTCAGATTCCAATCAAATAATAGTTTGAGTAAATAAAAGATATAACATGCTAGAGCAAAGTAGTGTTCTATAAAATTTAAAGAAAATACTCCTATTAACTATGAAAACTATAGAATCCTTTTTCCGAAAGGAAGAATTCAGGAACCCCTTATGCATGTTGCCGCATCCACTTTATAGCCGCCAAGGAAAGAGAAACACTGACTTCATACATAAGTAATGAATGCCAGACATCTGCACCTGATAGCTTGGAATCTAATCCCAGATCTTTTAGTTAGGTTGTTATGATCCTGTTCATCAACTTTTAACTACTGCATTAATATCCTTTAGATATTCTAACAAGATTTCCCCTCGTAATCGTTCAGATCTAGAAAATAGCCTGTGAAGGTCTTGCCAACTGGTCAAGTGGATTTGGTGGCACCAACTCACATCCTTCCTTTCAAAAGTAAGGAAATGTGTGCTCTGAAAACTCCAAATGAAGGCTCCCCAAGTTACAAATTTTTTGTAGCGAAGAGATGACATGTCAAGTAGGCGAATAATCTTAGATTTGTGAAAACGATTTTAAGAAATCATCCTCCAAGTCGACACATGGTCCAACTCTTAGTCAAAAGGAAAGAGATAAAAAATGCATGCAACCACCATGTGGTGTATTGTGTGCCCATTGGAAACACAATATTTAGCACGTGAATCTACCCAAAGCCAAAGGTAAAAGCTGAAAATCAAAAATAGACTAAGGAAAAAATTTACTTCATAGTTCTGGCAACTCACAGGGGGGATTCGCTTGTGAAGGAAAAAACCTAAACCTATGGCTATTCTTGGAGTTTGAGGAAAGTGGAGTGCAACATTTCCCAATCTACATTAGTTGGCTGAGCAAGACTACAAAAGGCCTTATACGCCTGATCCAACTCAAAGACTTATTTGAAAGAAACAAATCCCCACATTATTGAAACAACTCCAAGATGATAATATAGATGAGAAAGTTGAAGAAAATCACTCTGAACATCTTTTGTAGTGGGTGTTGGGCTTGACTCTAGAAGATTTGCTGAAGTACAAACCTTATTCCAATCCTCTTTTGTAATTTGCTCAAGTGATAACAAATCCCCATTTTTTGAAAGGAAGGGAATTAATCCGAAGCTGTACAAAACACTAAAATCCTTCTTGATTTCATCGACCCTTTTGTTCAACACCGCCTAGCTATTCTACGTTTTGGCCACTAGCTTATGACAATGGGTGAATTATTTTGCCTTACTAGAGGTAGCCCTCTAATATGGTATTCCTACATTTCTTAGAGCCTCATCTATCGCCACACATAACTTGGAAATTAGACTCTGAAAGTTGGCCACTCGAGGGGCATATTGCTATAGAATTTGGTCGGCCAGTGGACCAACCCTTTCATTTATCCCCTGAGCATCCTTAAAAAATTACAGGGATAGTTTGAGAACGACGAGCACAATAATGATTTGCTCCCAATAGGAAGATACCAACCTTATTTTTACAGGAAGGGTCGTAGACCTTTGTGTAGCTGCTAGCTCTTCATGTAGTTGAGCCTCTTTTTCCTTCATTCTCTCCTCCATTTGATCCTTTTTATCGAGAGCACTTTCCAATTTGGAAACTAGGTTTTCGACTTCCTGATCCTGAGCACATAGAGCAGTCTTGACTTCTTGCTTGTCACTTTTTAGCTTCTCAAAATATTCTTAGGCCTTTTGCAATTCATCGGAGGCTTGAGATTGGACATCATTTAGCTCCTTCTTCATGGTCTCTTGAACACATTGTTAGTCTACATTTGATTGATGCTCAACTACAATTTCATCTTTTAATCTATCAATTTCAGAATACAGCTGAATCCGCTCATTCTAAAGTTTTGCAAGGGATCCTCTCAGTTCCTCCTACTGATCTTGTATTTGCATTGTGTGGGTCATTTCAACATTTCAGGCCCTGAGTTCTGACTGCAACCAATTCACTACTTCTTTTAATTTTTCCAACTCAACTTAGTGCTTCCTTAACTTCTGATCTAGCCTCTTATAATTCATATACACTACCTTTTGAGTAGTCTTTCATAGATCTACTTTGTCACACATGCCAATTTCATTTAAATCCAGACCCACTGCCCTAATGTCATAATCCTCCATCTACGTTTTTCCTTCGGGTTGAGATACGAGTGGCTTCATGGTAGTGATCCATAGAGAATTTCTCTCTTCATTGAAATAGGTTTGAATCTTCTTGGCAATCGGCAACTTGACATTCTTCATCATCCTTTTCTGCTTACTGGCTTGTCGGGCCCATTTAGTCACGTCAATGTTTTTTGAAGAGTTTGTGGGGAATCAATTCTTTATGCTGCAAGAGAAGCACTAGGGGGCAGACTAAAAAAATAAATAGAAGGGGAGACCTCAGATGTATGAGCATGTGGGGAGTCGAATGGGAGAGTAATCATAAAAAATGGTGGGATGCCAAATTGAGATTGAGCACCAGAAGAACCAGTTGGGGTAAAAAGAGAAACAAATGGAATGGGTGATTTCTACCCAAATGTGGATGGACCTAGGGTAATGGGTAACATTTATGGTTTGAATTTCTCAATAGGGGCCCTAGATAGGGCGATCAAAGAGTCAATAGTGGCTCAAATAGATACTGCTTGCTCATCACATGAAGGTACATCACTTGGTGTGTTGAAAATGGCAGGGGGCTCATTTAGAACCAAAAGTTTAGGGTCTATGGATGGAGGATTATTTTCAATTGGTGGAGGCAAGGGATTGACCAAGATATAAAAGTAGGAAGAAGAGGGGGAGCAAGAATTACCTAGAGCATGATCGTTCGAACATTCTACAAAGTGGAATCTACTTCTTCTTTATTTTTGATGGCTACATTGGGTATGTCCAGGTCTTAGACTCGCCCTTTCTTTGTTTGACCTGAACCAAAGTGTCCTGATCCATTAGCTAATGATTACACTGAAGCTTATTCCTCTTGTTCTGCAATCGATTCTCTTGGGGATAGTCGGGTTCTCTTTCCTCTACTTTGAGCACTAGTAGAGGATACATCTTGTGAGTCCTTTTGTTTAGAGCTTTTCCCTCTATCAGAATCTTATGGTTGGGCAATATAGTGTGGAAGTTTCTCTTTTGTTATGTCATGGCTTGACTCTAGGTTGTTGTTGTCGGAATTGACCTCTTTGTCATAAATGTCTTCAAAATATTCATTGTATGGGTGAAAATCCCTGAGAAACTTATGTGTTCCTCCCATTTCTTGTCGAAACCTCCAAAAATCCATAATCTTCCTTTCTGACCACCATTTAAGCTTCATTTGATTGTTCAGGGTTTTGTTTATCAAAAGGTCCCTCTGATGGTTTTCTTGTGGTGTATAGAAACTTAGCCACCTTGTCCTTTTGGTTAGTATTCAAGGGCCAGGTTAATGTATAAATCTGACTTCTACCAAGTCAGATTTTTCTTGGAATCCATATAGTCCTACTTCTCTTGCTTTAAAGGGGAAAACCTCACCGGATTGTAGTCCCATGTGTCATAGATAAGGACTAAGCCTAGAGCTGCCAAAAAACCTGTAAGCTCCCTCTCTGCTTCCCATTTTCCTGGAATAACCTTATTGTTCATGATGCAAAGGAGAAGCAAATAATATAGCTTTGTTTTATTCCTTCCTCTACCCTAGGCATTGGTGGAAATAATCTAAGGTTTGTGTAAGGAAGTGATTTTGAGATAGTCATTTCTGAGTGAATTGGTAATTCTATTTAAAGAAATTTTGTATCAGAGTAGAAAATGGGGAAGATAAGTGTAAATGTCAACCGAGTTCTTCATTCCAAGAGGCTCAATCCTCTAGAATTTCAGAATTCTCCTTAGTATGAGTAATGCAGACTAGAGATACCAACAACGCCGATGAAGAAGACAAGAGCTACCAAAGGTTCAACATGAGGTATTCTTAGGCATTCCTACCACCTTAGGGGCTGAACCATCTCGAAGGAAATGATCAAAGTCAAAAGTAAGAAGATTGAAAGGTCAGGAAGAGAAGCTTCTAGAAGGAATAGGTATCATCATGCTCGCATGGGACCTCATAATTCTCCCATTGAGGTTTCTAATGATCTTTTTGATAGTGGGGATGAAACTGATTCTGGCTATTGCCATTATCTTATGACCATGAAGGATTGGGTCGATTTTGAGGATGAGGTGATGATCGCTACTCCTTTAAAGATAAGGACATTGAGTGGGAACACCTATTCATCTGGTGACAAGGCAAAGTAATATCCTATTACTCTCATTGTTAGGTGCTCAAATTTTTGGTCCTGTGTGATGTTTTCTCTCTTGGGTTGGTGTGACATGAAGTGGGTTTCTATCCTTTTTGGATTTTTATTTTGATAATGATTCTTTCCGAGGTGATATGGATCTACGTTTTTTTTGATACTACCACGAAAACACTTTTTGATGACTGGTGGGATGGCTCTGATAGATGGTTCCTTCAACTCTATTTTTTTTTTTCATTTGAAGGATGAATCCCCAAAAATCAGCTGGGAGATATTTTTTTGTTTTTTGTTGAAATTCAGTTTGAAATGAAAATGAAATGTAATGTGAAGTGAATTCCAGCCCCGTGCTTGTTGTTCCCTTGGCTTATAAAAGGGATTCCAAGGTTGGATATAAAAATGGGGGATAAGTAGGTTAAGGAGTCGGTAGGTAAATATGTACTTATTTTTAAAGAAAATAGATACAAGAACATGGATAGTAAGTTTCACAATAAAATTTTATAGGAGAAAGTCAACCAACATATGTTTTGGATAAGCAATACTGACAAACAAGTGATATAAAGTTTCTGTATATTTTCTCTCCTTCATGTAAATTATACAATCTATAAATACGATGATTAATGGTTATCTTTTTTAGCTCTATTGAGTTCCAATGGATGTGTTGTTTCATTCTTTCTTGTTCATTCAAGGAATGCATGTAAATGCTTGAATTTAGCAGTAGGTTTGGGACAATCTATGTATGAGGATGTTAGTAAGAAGTTAATAATGGATATAAAATGTGGGAATATTGTAAGGCAATATCTCTAAGGCTATAGGTATTTTTATAAAATACAAGGTTGATTATACAATCATACCGGTCTGTGGGTTCACTCCTTTTCTTGGACTATGGCACTAGCCTAGTTTAGTATTCATGCTCTCTTTTGGTAACCAAATTGATTGAAAATCACACAACCTAATTAAATTTTTCTCCAAATGTTACACTAGATGTGTATGAATGTTAATGGGATCATGTATTCTCTTGATTAAGTTAGCCATTATTGTCGAAGCTAGCCAAACGTTCAAGTTATGGCTCTTTTAAACATATGAGGAGAATCATCTATCTACTTTGTGTTTTGATACTAGACACACTGGTATCCATGAACATAGTTTCTTTGGGATCACCTTCCTTGGTTTGATAGATCCTAAAGAGAAGAAGTAGAGATCTAAAAGTCTTTACTTATGTGTTGGCCAATCCTTACCCTTACTGATAATTGTTCTTGGCATGTTCATAGGTTTGTGGTAAGACTAAGTTTGGTTCTAAGAAAATAATCAACACCTCTAACCCAAAAACCCTATCCGTCATAAATTTAGGGAGTCAGAAAGGATCTCTGAAAAAACCATGATATCTAATGAATGTGAAATCCTTCCTGAAGAAATAATCTACTAGAGTTGATGAATTTTTGATCTATTTTTCAACCTCAGGGGATAAACGACCTACCAAACATGACAATAGCTCTTGAAGCACCCGTATCATAAAATGATTCACAAAATAGTAGTGATTACATATTCTTGATAGTATATAGGTTCATATAGAAATTGGATGACCTAAACCCTCTTCATCAAACCTAGAGACTAGTGAATGTTTCTCAAGAAACCTAAAATTCTAATGCATAATTAAGTGAGCTAAGAAAGAAGAATACCTAAATTTAGACTCGATTTGGAAATTCTTGAACTGCATCAACCTATTTGTAGTTACTAGGCCAGTAAAGTCAGAATATCTCTGCCCCCTTTCCCATTTGAGTATCAGAGCTAGGGCCATCTAGAAAGTGCTAACCTCATCATCATCATCATCTAGGTTGAAAAGCTAAGCAAGCATCGAGAAAATATTTTGTGTTGTTTTTAAACTTTCTAGTTGCTAGGGGAAAACTAAATCGACCTGTTGACAACTTTTCTCTAGTATCATCTTGATAGAAAATTTCTCTTTCGTTTGCTTCTTCCTAGTAAATATCCATATATTCCTCACTAAATGATTTGGAGGTCCAGTTAGGAGGGATACACAACATATCATGTATAACTGCAACATAAATAGAGATCTTGATCCTATTGCATGTAATGGTTTCAGTTTCTCTATCGAGCCTCCTAGAACATGCATCGACTAGCTCTGTGCATGGGTGTATGTCAGGTAACATAAACTGTGGAAAACCACAATTCCAGAGTTGAGAGGAAAAACCCTCAGAGGAACCATATTCTTTAATTCTTTGGAATGCTCGCCCTCTAAGATTTCTAGGGTTTTTCACCAATTTTGGATCATAAAAATTGTCGGCAACATCTCGTACTGCCTCTCTGGGAACACTTATATCCACCAAAACCCTTTTACAAAACTCAAATAGTCAATCCTCAAGCACTGGGGTGTTGGAAAATGATTTTTTCCAAAGATATTAGCGAAAACAGGCCTTTTTGATGTAGACTCTTCCCTTCTAGTAGTTGTTGATGGCTCTACCATGGCTACATCAAAAGTTGCAAAAAGGTTTTTCACTGAAATGACCACTTACTTCTTGGTTATTTCGAAAAATCTACATTTTTGGTGTAGTTAATTCTCTTTGTAAGTACATGGAGTTAAGGCTGTGTCATTACCGCTGGTCAATTAAATGTTGTGAATGAGGTGATACATGTGGGTTGGAGATCCGTATCCCTCGAGAATACCAAAAATTCCACAAGAATGGAATTAGTATATTCCCTTCGCTGCCTCTCTTCATAAATAAGCTCGTTGTCTTAGGGAGAGTTCCTTTAGTTATGTCAATCTTGCTTAGGTGTTACAAAGTACCTTGGAAAAGACGCACTCATTAATTTGTCAGCTATTAGTGCATTAATCCATGTCTTTTCACTTACGCGATCTAGCTGATGTTGATGATGGAAAATGACACACGCCAATGATCATCTTATGTGAGCATTTACTCCCAATGCCCAAAAATTAATTTTTGGACCTTATGTCAGATTCTTCGTATGATTTATTCTTCATTCACTAGTTGTTCTGATATCTTCCCATTGTCGTCTAGACAAAAATAGACCTTCCACTATTTGGGTTCACCGAAACCCCTTTTCTATAAATAGCTATGCCACCTTAAGGCAATATTCATTCAAAAAGTAAGCCTTTTGAGTTTAGCTAGCCTTTTCTCTATTTCCATATCATCTTTTGCTCTATTGCTTTAGCAATGTCTGCCAAGCTAGGCATTCATGTTCGTCTACTTCCATGAAGACCACAATATGCCTTCATTGGGGAGATTACTACTAACATAATTAAGTGCCTAGTAAAGAGGTGCAACCGACTTGGAGTAATTGTCTTTTGTTGGGTCATAAACATGGATTTAATTGAGGATGAAAACCAGATGAGGAGCAATTGCAATGTCTTGTCTCGCTTCGTGGCCTCCCTTTTGAACCTAAATATCACCAAACCTTAGATAGTGGAGTTGTGTATCTGAATGTTCAATGCCTCTTTGATGGAAGGCCTCAAAGAGATTGTGCAAGTTTCCATCCCAGGTGTCGGCATCCCTAGTGCCATGGACCTTCATCGGTACTTTGATCATGGTGTGGATGTGCCCTGGCTACCTTCTCTGAGTGACTTCCATACCATGGAATTAGAAAGTCACTACGCTCTTTCTTTTCCTATAGCCAGCTACTTCCTTTGGGACTATGGCATTGAATTCATTCTTGGGTTGGAATTCAAGAAGCATTTTGAGCTTTTGGCATACAATCATGGAGACTAGGGTCAAGGTCCATGTATCATATGATGTGTTTTAGCTATTGTGTGTTGTGTGTTTCCCATTTTCCTGTCAATGACGAAGAAGAAGAAGAAGAAGAATAAAATAATGATTATGGGAAATAGGCCCGTGCAACTATGGTTGGAGGCCTACACTTCTAATTTTTTGGAAAATGCCTCCATTTTGTTCTTTTTTGCACTTTTTGCTCAAAGACACTTTCTGGGTTTTTCTTGAGAGAGCTTTCTGTCAAAAAATGAGTCTCAGGTTGCTTTATTCTTGTAAACTACAATGAATATATAATATAGTAAAATATTTCTGTTGGGAAATTATTGCCTCAACATTCTGGTTTCCCTTGAAGACTTGGTTGCTTTCTATGTTGTTCCTATGTTCTGTCGGAGGCGGAACAGAGATGGAACTTGGTATTGAACTTTTGCTAAGTTTCAGGTTCTGTTCTCATTCTTGTTCCAGCTCTGGCTCTGGTCTCCACTTTCTTGGCTAGTTCCTTGTTCCCATTCTGGCTCTGGATCTGGCTCCAGTCTTTTTGGTTGCCTTCGTAGTTACTGCCATAATGCGGGTAGTGGGTCCACTCACCGCAGTAGCACAGTGAGACCTCTTGCGGTTGGGTTTGGTGGTTACCGCCCTACCGCGGTCGGTATTCAGAGTGACAATGGTGGCCATGGTAAGACCACTGGCAGTCTGCCAGAGCGGTTACCGCTCTACCATGGTGAGACCTGATGGTCTCTATGGTAGCGCAATGAGACCACTGACGATCTGGTTGGCAATTACCACCCTACCGTGATGGGAAAAGCCAAGCCCAATGGTAGCACAATGGAGTTTGAAGGCGAGCTCGAATAGGTTTACTACCATACCATGAGGTGGGTCCAACTAGGCTATGGTAGCGCGGTAGGAGTTTGGATGAGCTCGGGGCAGAGTTTCACCGAGTTGGACTCGGTGTCAGTGTGATAGGTGAATGACCATTTGGCACAAGGCAGGTTGACTGCATCTGGCTAGTTGAAGACAATGAAAGGATAGAGCTCAGATGGCTTACTACCATACCACAAGGCGAGTCGGTCTGGGCAGCGGTAGTGTGGTAGATGGCGGGTTGAGCTCGATCGAGCTCACCGCCATACCACGACGGGGTTGTTTGAGCTCGGCGGTAGCGTAGTGGAGGCAGAATGTGCTCGGGAATTGGTTGATTGAGTTCGACCGATTTGACCTATAGACAGCAATGATAAGCGAATGAAATGGGAACATATGGAAAGTCCTTTGAGATCCCATTATCTAGAGAGTTATTTCTTGATTGTGATAGAGTTGTATTATTGATGGAAGGTTGACAAATGCATCTAGGCCGAGTTAATAATTGTGTGGCTTGATGCAGCTGTATAAGTAATGCACATTATTAGGGAATGGTCAGTGCTTGTAGATGGATAATTTATTATCCTGTTGACCATTGCAGGTAGGGATGGGCTGAACAGGTATGCATGTGTGTAGTTCGAGACATAGGATGAGCCATATCAAAGAGAGGCTGAGAGTGTTTGAGTTGTTCAACAATGAACACTTTGACTCTTGGATCTGATAAGATGTGAACCTATGAGGCCAAGAGGTTGGGCTGGCCATGAGGCTAGCTATGACAGTCTTTTGAGAGGAGCTTAAGGGAATCTACATGGTATGTTATGAGGACATTGTAACTATCTGATGATTCCATTTTTGTGTTGCCAGTATTCTTTCTCCAAATTAACAAGATGTAATATCCTAAAGAGCATAGCTCTATGTTTGTATTGTAACCTTTTTGTTACTGAATAATACAAGTGAGCTCAATGTTTTGGAGGCGGGGTTTTTTACTTGAAAAGGTTTTCCCCATGTATATCCGTGTGTTCATAGTTTTGTCTTTCATGGTTATCTGTGTGTGTTGAATCTGTTATTTGTTTGCATCCACTTCTCTTAGAGGATCAATGGGGGATCAACTATGCCTGTTTCCACTCTATGGCATGGTTGGTTGTGTCTTTTTTGTGATTTTGGATTGAAATCACTAAGGCACTGTTGTCTTAGATGCATATCTTGATGACAAACCAAATCCATATCCCCAACAATTTCTTTACTTATTTTGTGTTCTTCGTTTTCCTTATGGCTTATTCTAAAACTTAAAACAATGTTTACAAAATTTTACATATGGTACATATCTATCAAAATTTTAAAGAATATCATACTTAAATGGAAAATTTTTAGATAAATACCGCTCACCAATATCTCTAAATCATTTCCCTCCATGTCTTCGAGCTTGTACACATTCTTCTCCTTGCATGTGTTAATTTAGAAGGATCCCTTCTATAATGCTTTGAATTTAGTGTGCTACCCTGGTTTTGTAGTACGTTAATCATATTTTAGCACTAGGCTTCCTTTCTAGAAATCTAGGTCAAAAGTATTTTTGTCGAATCATCCCTTGACTGCCTATTGGCTACCAATCATGGCTCCAAAGGCCTTCTCTCTATCTTCCTCAATCTTGAGGATTTATGCTATTTGTATCTCCATTCTTCCACTTTCATCTATTTCAAGGGATTTCAGTAATTGTAGAGTGGATATTTCCATGGAAATAGGTAAAACTACCTCTTTCCCATACACTAATTCATAGGGAGATGTGTTTAGGATTTGCTTTGGTGTGATCTGATCTACCCACAGAGAAGTTCATATATGCTTGTGTCATTCTCTTTGTCATTCATACCTAATGTGCTTGATTAACCTAATTAGCCTTTTATTTGTTGACTCCACTAGCCCATTTCCTTGTGGGTAATAGTTTGACGAATTCTTGAGGTAGATCACATTAATAAAAAAAATGACATCCTTGAACCTACAAAGGCCCAAGAATTTTTGGATATGATAGTTTCTGGTGAACCAAATCTAGTCACCAGCTCCTCGAGGAAGTAAACAATATCGCCCTCTGTAGCACTTTTTAGGGCAATAGCCTCTATCCATCTTGTGAAGTAATTAGTCACTATGAGGATCCACTTGTGACCAACAATAGAGATGGGGTTTATCATTCTAACAAAATCCAATCCCCATTGAGAAAAATTCTCTTCTATTATGATGGTACTTATAGGCAAAGCAATTTTTTTTCTTTCGCAAAAATTAAATTGACACTGAGTACACTTATGCACCAAATGGTGTGCTTCATAAAACATTAAGGGCCAATAGTATCCCACTTGCATGATTTTTAGGGATATATTTTTAGCAAAGAAATGTACACCCTTAGGACTGCTATGAAATTTTGCTAGAACCCTTTCTGCATGGTGCTTGTCTAAACATCAGAGCAACATACCATCATAGTTTCTTTTAAATGAAATCCCCTCAACTAATACATACCTAGTGCCTTGCAATCGATAGTATCTCCTTTTTTGGAATGAGAGGGTTATTAGATAGTGTCCCTTCTGCATATATCATCTGATCTACCACCCAGGAGTCATCAGACTCAAACTGATTTGAGTAGACTTGATCTATCTCTTTGTTGGCTTTGGATCCTGACTCTTATGCAAGATACTCACAAAGGCCTCTTCCTTGTACCAACTTAGTTGGTCTAATATCTACATCATATTCCAAGATCTTGGTGATCTAATTGGCTTTTTTTTTAGTTATTGAACTCCTTTGGTAATATATTCCCTTACACTCAAGTGAGAAATCAAAATAGTAATTTTATTGGTGGGTGCCAAGTGTTGGAACATCTTAAGGCTCTTAACAATGGAAAAAGAACGCTTTTCCACAAAATTGTATCTGGTTTCATAACCCTTGAGGGTTCTTGAATGAAAAGAAATCGAATACTCCTCGTTATTTTCTTTATCCCTTTGAGTGAGCACAAAATCTATGCTATGCCGACTGCTATATACATAAAGCAAAAAATATTTATAAAATTCTGAATTGGCCAACATTGGAGCAATGGAAATAGCCTTTTTAATCTGCACTCAAAATCCACCTTACCTTTAGGGTTTTATTTGAACATCAAATTCTTCTTAAGCATCAACATGACAGGTCTCACGATGCCTGAAACGTCTAAAATGAACTAGCTAACAATATTAATTTTCCCTAGGAAAAATTGTAGTCCTTTTTGATTCATTGGTAAGGGCAGGTCCATTATAGATCTCACTCTTTTAGTATCTATTAAAATTCCCTCCTTGGATAGTACAAAGCCAAGTAGCTTACCTTGAGGTACTCTGAAAACACATTTTTTGGGATTTAAAGAAATATCAAAATTTTCAAACCTTTGGAAAACTTGTTCTAGATTATCAAAATGATCAACCTTTAACTTTGAAAAAATTGTCAGGTCATCTAGATAAATCAGAATGATCAAATTGATCAATCCCCTTAAAGAAATATCCATGGCTCGCTGAAAGGTCGCACCAACATTTGAGAGTTCAAAGGGAATCTTCACATATGTGAATGTTTCCCACTTGGTGGTAAACATTGTTTTATGTTGGTGACCTTCCTTGAAATATACCTGATTGTATCTTGAGAAACCATCAAGTAAAGAGAAAATCTCCGACTAGGCCATAGTGTGCAAGATTTGCTCCATGGACAGTAAAGGGTAATGGTCATTCACCGAGACCTTATTAAGGTCTCAAAAATTGACACAAAGCTGGATGTCGCTATTTTAATTTCAAACTGGTACCAAATTAGACACCCTAGTTGAGTGCTTAATCGGGTAAATGATTCAAGACTCAATCAGTTTAGTGAGCTCTTAGTTGATCAGTGTCTCAAATTTTGGGTTGATAGGCCTCTACTTCTGCTTGACTAGTTTTGACCCTTCCGCTAATTCAATAGTATGTTGAATTATTCTAGGATCGTACCCTTTAAGATCATCATAGGTCCATGCTATAACTCCATTGTACCTAGAGAATAGGTCCCTTAACCTTTCCTTGTCTTCCCATGGAACATTTCTTTCGACTTTTAGCTTTCTATCATTTTTAACATCCAACTCCTCATAATCCTTTTCAATAGTTGTAAACCTTTTCTTGCCATTCCTCACATATTCATAGTCAAAGAGGTTTTCAAGGGAAATTAAACCTTGGGGGATATTATTTCCCTTTAGTTGAATGACTTGCCTTTCGAAAGGTTGAACTTCTGGTTGTGAATAGTCAAAAAATCCTTTTGAATTTTGGATGAAAGTGGCTATCTGGGTATCGTCTTTGAACACTTTCCAATTCTAATCGTTGTCGAGAATCAATGGTTGGACAATGATTTGCACTACACTCTACTTTGAATCAAAAGTCAGCTCAAATTGTGACTCAATTCAAGCCATCCAATCTGCTATACTGTTATGAGATCAGTGAATGACTTGCACATTGAAAGCTTCAAAACATTCAATTAAATCTCATATATGATGTCTATAGGACTTCATTCTTGTATTTTTAGTAGCTGCTTGCCCATAGACTTGACTCACAATCAACTCAAAATATCTGAATACCTTCAACCTGTTGGTGCCAATCTGCTTAGTGAGGAACAAACTATGGATCAAGGCTTCATATTCCACATCATTATTGGAGCAGAGAAATAGGAATTGATAAACCTTAAGGGTCTCAAATCTTGTCAGAGATAATAATCAGTCTCCTACTCTAGAATTGACTTTACATTTAGCACCATCAAAGTACAAGGTCCATAGATAATTATCCATCAGATCATCATACCTTTCTCGATCTTTCATCAGTTTTGAATAGACCAAGTCATCATCGAATATCACATATGTGCCCAGTGCCATGGCATGGAAATTGTCAAGAGGATCAGAGTCGATGAACTAGTTGAGGAGAAATTCTTCCTCGGGAGTCCTCTCACTTGTATCTTCTTTGTATTCTAGCATCTCCACACAATATCCCTCTTTTCTTGAAAAATAGGAATGTGTTGCTTCAAAAAAGAGGATTGCATTGTCCGCTCTATGTTTGGGGTGCAAAGACTAAGAGGATCTTCATCTTTGCCCTATGCTTGGTTCTTAATATGAGATGGGACTAGTCTAGTGCCAAGTATCCACCCAACATTGTAGTGAAATCTCTGGAAATACACATCCGAAAAACTGGGGGGAATATCTATTACCACTACTTGTGAGACTATTTGGCTTGGGCATGAAAAGAGGGTCAAGGATATATCTTTTATCTAACCAATTTTTGGAACCTTCTTTCTGTCCAACTACATGATTCCCTTTTCAAGAGGTTCATATTTGAGCATTAAGGGATCAACCACTTGCTTTGGCATGACCATTGTAATAGGTAACGAGTCAATCATATTGTCGCATAAAATTTAATCACCAACAATTAATGTCAAAAAGAGAGGAGTGGGCTTCGGCTTGCTTGGTACTCTATTATTTTTGCATCACCTACATCATTTGTATAAGTTAAAGCTTTTGAAGTTTGAGGATCTGACGCGGGCCCTTTATCTTTACTTTGATCACATAATGGAACTGCATTTGTTTGTGGCCATTTTCATCACTTTTCAATGCTTCGCAAAGTAATGTCTTCCACTCGAGAATAGATATAACATCCCACAAGGACACATTATTAGGTGCATTTTTCAGTTGTTCGACCACGTTGAGCATTCTGATTGGCAGGGCCTTTGGCTTGAATGGCGGAATCTCTCTCGGCTTCGAAGGAAGATGATCTATCATGAATGGGTTTGTTATCTTATCCTAGGGTATGTGCAAGATCATCATGGAAAAAATAGGCACTTAAGTGGCAATAAAAAGACAGAAAATCAAAGTTAGACAACTTGATGTAAAAATTTGAATAAGTTATCTATATTATTTCAAAAAAATGTAAAAATAGAATATGTAGAAAATTGAATGTAGTTTCTAAACTACTAGACCTTTATTTATTTTTTAAAAATCTATTTGGTGAAAATTTGAAATTTCAATGTAGTAGTATTTAAATTTCAGGGTAAAAATAAGAAGTAGGTTTTTGTCTGACCACCCTAACCACAATAAAATGATAATATTTTTTTATAAGATTTTAGATATAAGTATAGGACTCAAGTCCCGATGTGTATATTTTTTTATAATTTTTTTTGAAGTAAATAATTAATAATGAATTTTTTATTACAACTTAAAAAATATAAAAGCTCGTCTGTCTAACCACCTAACTTGGTCAAAAATTCATGAAATTCATTTTTTTTTTAAATCCTATAGTATGCAAAGCATAGAATGTGATGCATGTTTCGGATTCAAAAAATGTGATACCATTTGAATGTTATAGATGTTTTTCAATCAGCCTATCAATGAGGACTTTATTCATAATTCTAATAGAAAATGAATAATAATTATTTATTAAATTCAAAGTAAAGCATAATTTATATTTTTGGAAAGATGAGAATCTCCTCTAAAAACCCTTTTCATTTCATCAATTTTGGGTACAAAAAAAGTTGTCATCCACATGAGCCATCATATGGCTTACATATCGCAAATTTTTGGCCCATCATGATCCAGCACATACCCCCTACATTTTGTCAGGTGATGGTGGAATTCGCTGTTGTTGAATTGATTGATTGGTCGATTGTGGGAGCTTATTTTCCTACGACGGTGGCTACTAAGGCTGAGGGTGAGGTAGATCTTACAGCATGTATTCTCACGTGAGCCTTCTCTTGGATCTAGTGTTGTAGTCTGACTGGACCTATGAAGTGCTAGTTGTCAGAGATTTTTTTTTGAATATCACATCTTCTTCTTCCATCCATGAAAAAACTACTTGATTGCGTGCGATATTTGACTCTTGCTCCATAGACATCCCTTGCATTTTCATCCTAAAATAGGAATTGTCCATTTCAAAAGACTCATATCCTTCTGTATTCAGAAGTGAGCCTTTATTTCTTTACTCTGCTATCCTTTGCTGCATGTTTCCCTTCAAGAAATTTTGGGGAATATGACTATCATTTTGACGAAAGCACCATGCATTTTCATCATTCGCTAGGTTATTTTGGCCTAGAATCAACTCCTTGTTGTGGCTAAATTTGACTGTCTATAAGGGTAGGGTAACCAAAAATATCTAGTTGGTGAGAGCTACTTGTCGACCTCCTTGACCCGAAGGTCCTTGTTATGCGCTCTGTTGATAAAATGGCCTTCCTCCCTGATATGTTTGAGTAATGTGCTTCAGAGGGGCTACTTGTTACTGCTTGATGAGAAATAACTACTTAGTAAAAGACCACATCAGAATCTTCATATCATTGATATCTGCTGCCATGGAAGATGAACCCGACATGCTTGGCTACATGGTGGGATATACATACATAGACTAGGGTGAACCCGAACCCGTTGTGTGTGTCAAAGAAGTGCTCGGGGAAAATTCCTCTCGAGGTGAACCTAAAATTTCCACAAAAATAGGCATTAGACATCGTGGTGGAAGCTTCCTGACATCTGTCAAACTATTCCCCCCATGTACCACCACCTCATAAGCATCAGGTAAGGTATCCCATCACATAGAGGTAATCATCACCAGAATATTAGAATTGATAGCCTTCAAGAAGAACATGAACACCATCGCACCTTAAGGTCAGGCATTGATCGGGATCCTCTGCTAGGTTTTGTTAAACCTGGTGTTGAATTTGCTCATGGCCTCTTGTGGAGATCTCTTGATGATGATTAGTTGATGCAGTAATGAAGAGTGATCTCCTTTTTCTAAAAAGTGTTCAAATATTTTTTCTCTAAGATAATCCCATGAGCTAATAGAACTGGAAGTCAGAGATTTGTATGAGTCTTGAGCCTTCCCTTTGAAAGAGGCAGCCAACAATCTCATAGCAATTTTTTCCTCTGCTATATTATGCACTTTTCATACCTTCGCTACGTCTTGGAGGTGTTCAGAAAGGGTTTTAAAGTCATCTCTAAATAATTTAAGAATAGCCTTGAGGGCGTTAGCAGGTATGGTGAGCCAAACATTAGGAGGAGTGGGTGGCCATAATGGACTACCATTGTCCCAGGTTACAAGATTTTTGGGAGAAAGAAGGAGTATATGACCCATGGAGAAAATTTTCCTGTGAATTAGGTAAACTGGTATTCTTATGTGGAAACTTTGACCTTCAGGTGGAGTAGATAAGGCTCTAAACTCTGGGCTCTTACTCCTTACTCTATTACTTCTTATAGGCGATACAAAACCTGTAAATCTTCTTCTCCTAGGTACAAAGAGGGTAGTTGGGTGTACTAGATATGGCCCTTTGAGGATGCTCTCATTTGGACTCTCGACATGAAACCTCCAATTTCCTTCCTTGGTCTGATTTAGAGATATTTACAATTTCTAATCAGACATTTGGAAACTTGTCCCACCGGGCATTCCAGAAAAATAACTTTTGATCATAAAAAATTGTGCCTCTCTGATAGTCTTATGGGAAATTTAGCAAGTGGGGGAACAATATGTGCCTCACAGAATACCTCCAAGATTTTTATAGAAATCCAACTCTTCTTTGAGTTTGGGAAAAGGCTAGAAAGAAATATAAACAGAAAAACATGAAAGTGGCAATGCACCAATTCTTTTACAACATTTCAAAACCACAAGTTCCTTTCTATGAATGACATGATAGACACAAAATGCTGCATCCCTTCATTGTTGGGAAGAGAACGAGTAGCAGAGGCTAGATACAAGCATAGTGGAGTCATTCAATCCACCCGCAGGAAGTGTGCATTAAGAGCCAACCAAGCTTTAAAATTTCAAGGGGTAAATAGAAGAACATTCAAAACCTACAAAGGAAACAAAGAATTCGAAGGACATAGTCCAGTTTTTGTAGACTATAACTTTATCATGCATACATACAACATGGAAATTGAATAATCAAACTATTCAGATTAAGCTAGACATAGTGTTCTATTGTGGATGAGAATATAAAGAAAGAAATATTGATAGAGGACATATCATGTACAATTTCAAGTATTTCTCCCAAATAACTCGCACTTCAAATATTAAATGAACTTAAAATAGAGGTTGGATTCCAATCTAACAATAGTTTGAGAAGATAAAAGATATAACATGCCAGAGCAAAGTAGTGTTTTGTAAACTTTAAAGAAAATACTCCTATTAACTATGAAAACTAAAGAAACTTTTTTCCAAAAGGAAAATTTCAGGAACCCCTTCTGCATGTTTCTGCATCCATGTTATAGCTGCCAATGAGAGAGAAATGTTGACTTCATTCAGAAGTAGTGACTGCCAGATGTCTGTACCTAACAGCTTGGAATCCAATTCCAGATATTTTAATTAGGTCCCTGGGATCCTACTCATCAACTTTCAACTGCCACATTAATATCCTTTAGATATTTTAATAGGAGTACCCCTTGTAATCACTCGAATCTACATAACAGCTTGGCAAAGGTCTTTTCAACCAGTGAAATGGCTTTGGTGGCACTGAATCACATCCTTCATTTGAAAATTAAGGCAAGGAATTCTCTAAAAAACTATGAATGAAGGCCCGCTAAGGTACAATTTTTTTGCAACGAAGAGATGATGTGTCGAGTAGGTGGATAGTCTCAGATTTGCAAAAAGAAATTTTAAGAAATCATCCACCAAGCCACATGCGGTCCGACTCTTAGTCGAAAGGAAAGAAATAAAAAAAACACACAAAGCCACCACATGGTGCATTGCACGTCTATCGGAAACACAATCTTTAGCACACGGATCTTCCCAAAGCCAAAAATAAAAAATAGACTAAGGAAAAAAAATTCTTGACAACTACCATCATTCCCCTTGCTAGTGCTTAATTCACTCAATATGAAATCCAATTTTCTTCTAGATTCTTCAAAAATGACTTTCATACAAATTTATTTCCTCTCAAGAACTCAAACATAGAGAAATACCTGGATATGTTACAACCATTGTAAGTTCTTCCTGACTGAAATTCATCATAGCTTTGTTAGAATTGTATGACATAGTCGCCACTTCTCTTAGTAGAGGATTGAATTTCAAATAGCATAAAACCTTTTGAAACTCAATATCATTATGGGTCTTGCAACAACAAATCCGCACACAAGTTCTTATAATCTACTTCAACACAACCATTCTCAAGTTTGAAAACATTCTGGAAGCCAAACCCGATGTTCTAATTCTTCTTGACTCTACAATAGGGTAGTCTACAACTAGAGATTCACATTTGTTCCCAATAGAGTCACCATTTTTGTTGGTGATTTTTTATTAACAAAAATTGATCTCATCCCTTACCTATGAACTTTCCAGGGTTGAATTGTAAATAAGGGTAAGGATTGGCCAACACATAAGTATGAATTTAAGAGTCCTTCTACTCTTTGGGCTCTGTGAAACCTAAGAGTCTAATCCCACTTGTACTAATAAGATACTCATTTAATCAAGAGAACTTGCATACATAGATGAATTCCCCTGAATTGCACATAGATAAAATTTACTAAAGGCTTGGCCAACCTTCAAAAGAAAAACTATCTATAGAAAGGAATCAAATGATACTTTAGGTTGATAAATTCTTCAAATTTTGGTTGTTGTGATTTGTTCATCATTTTAACCTGCTGGCTAGATGTGTAACTAAACTCAACTTACATCCCAAAAAAACTAATGAAGAGACCAGTGCCTCCTTCATGGGACAATGGAGTCACAATATAATTAACTAATAATACACTAACAACTCATCCCAGTAATTTATGGGCCATTGGCACACTACCATATAGCATCCAACTCACTGTATTTAAAACATGGCTTCTTACCAAATCCTATATCATTTTCCTCACAAACTCATGACCTTACTTTAGCATTTAATCAACCCCTTGAATTGAAGCACAAGAAGAATCATTCATTAAGTTTAAGCAACATAAGAAAAATTAAACTATCATTAACAATTCCATTCACAGGTCACAGAGAAAACACATAGGAGAACACATACTTTAAATTGATATTTTCTATTATTGGTGTTACTGTAAAACCATTTTAAGATAATTATATCATAACTATATATCTGAAACTTGACTCTTGGTATATCCATTAATCTATCTATTTACATTATGCTATTTTTCTTAGAATAACACTTTTTGCCTAGACCCTTTTAAGACTCCAAAACTCGAAATCTCTCTTGTAATCAACCTTGAAATCCCCTTTATGGAGTAGGGGAGCAACAAGCATCCAACTGAATTGCAATGCCTTTCATATTCATTTCAAAATAATTTCAACATAATTCAAGAGGTTCCCTAGATGGTTATTTGGAATCATTGATAAAACAAGCGAAAGAAAAAAGAGAAAATTCTTGATAAGTTGTCAAGGGATGGTAGCCAAATCACCATAGGAAAGGGATATTCACCACAACAATTTCCAAGTCACGCAAAAAAAATTCTACCATACTTAGCTAGAAGACTTCCACATCAGCATGGAAAATGGAAGAGTAAAAGATGAAAATCATGGACACCACAATAATGGTATCATCAAAAACAAAACCAAGGTTTGAGAAATCATTATGCTTCTTAAGAATCAGAGTATGTCCATCCACTCCTTGTGCACAATGCAATTGGAGGAACTAGATCACCACCTCCTCATCAAAAACATCATACGACACCAAGGAGATGAAGTACTAGTTGTATCCTAAGATAGTGTCACCTCCACCATCTGAAAGGCTATCAGAAAGCACAATGGTAGAATAGTGTTTCCCTAGGCATGCCTTTGGATGCTTATCTCAATTGTCTTGTTCTTTCTTCAACCATGGGCACTCTTTTATTCTTTGGAGTCACAAGAGTCACTGGAATCTCTTGTTTAGCCTTAGGAAAATTCTCATGACACTCAAAAACACTAAGATGGCGAAATCTCCTAGTAGGTTGGGTTGGCACACTAGACTTTCCCATTTTACAAAACCTAGATAAAAGCTAGCAAGTTAAAAATGAGTAGAAAACCTAACTAGCCTAGATAAATCTGAACCAAATTTGCATAGAAGCACACCCACAAGCCTTGAAAATCACAATCAATCCCAAAAATTTGAAAATTCAACACATTTAGAACATGGATTTTAGAGAGCTCATAAAACTACCAACTTATCCAGAATTTCACATCAACTTCCAATTACCTGAGCACTTATGACTCACACCTCGGATTTTTTGTAGACTACAATTGTTGAAATCAAACAACAAACCATCCTGCATTAAATAGATGATTTGGAGCATGCAACAATTAATTATTGAGGAACTCCTTGTGCAAGCGAGTTGATAACTTAGTAGCTAGGATTTGAATCTAAGCCATCAATCTTTGCGAATTTAAAAACATCCTCAATGCTGACCACAAGTACTGATTTTTTCCATTGCAACTTGTTCCTAGAAAGCAACAATTCCACCTCAAATACTACCATGTTGTCCCTTAATCTTCATTAGTGACCTATGATCTAATGATCAACATGCATCACCAACCTGATCTGTACCTTTTCCATTTATATCGGTGAAGTACATAGCCATCACCTAAAGGTAATACTTGCTAGAAACATCATATCATGTGTCACTGATTTTCCCCACTCCTTTAGGTCTCAATTAGCGACGAAGGTATGGGCGCGATGGAAAACAATCGACATCTATCTGCGATGAGCGATGAAAGAACAACTAGCATAAAAGGTTATCGCATATCGCTAATACAAATTGTCACAAATATGCATAATTAGTGGTACTAAAAGAACTAGCGATAACATATTCCATCGCACATCACCAATTCAACTTTGGGAATTTCAAAAAATCTATGATCTATGAAATCAAGGAAAATTTGGCCCATCGCTCATCGTCGATTTAAGCTCACAAGCTCAAAATGGATCAATGGTGAGCGATACTAGACATTAGTAAAGATAATTACCACGTGCTCATATGTTGTTTTTTAAAGGGGGAACCACCTAGGCTAATGAATAAAATTCCTCAAGGACACAATACATAACATTTTAAAAGGATGTAAAGGCCAAATAAGGCCAATCAAAGAACCTTAAAAAATGAAATATTTTTATAACTAGGCCTAAGGGGCCAGTAACCTTGCAAGATCAGATGACATATGATGTTTTAAAATGACTGGGAATATTCAACAGTAGGTCAATGATGAATTAGAAACAAAGGTTTTATAAAGTAATATTTTGGTAGCAAAATCCTTAGACAATAATGATGAAAAAAAGTCTAAGTCCATTCATATTGAGAATTACTGTAATTAGCCAAAATAACCGAGGAATCACAAGTTTTTTAAGGAGTTCCATCAGATGGGTGACTTGGCATTTTGTCATTGAGCTATAAACAAGATTGATAGTGTAGTGTGGATATAGTGGAGGTTATGTGAGACATGGTTGGAGGATGAGTACCTATCATGTGTTTAGGGTCACTTTTTCCTTATTAGGTAATAATAATTTGTGATAGTGATATAGGGTAGATAGGATCTAGAGGTAGTTTGGATTGTTTTAAGATAATTCATAGAGGGATTTCCCATTCATATGGTAGAAATGAGAGGTAGGAGTATGGGGCTAGTGATTGAGCCTCATAATTCCAACATGAAATGGTTATAGGTGGAAAGAGTATAATGAGGGAGAGAGGGAGGTGGAAAGAGTGAAGAATAGAAAGAGACATGTAGCTAGAGAGAGAGGTAGGGTGTGAGGGACATAGAAGATAGAGAGAAGTAGAGAGGAAGGGATGGAGGGACAGTGGGAAGGGTAGAGGGAGAGTTAGGTAGAGAGATGGAGATGAGAGATAAAGAGAAGTAAAGATAGAGAGGGTGATGATGGGAGGGACAAAGTGAGAGGTAGGTAGAGAGATACAAGGAGATAGGGAGTAGAATGGGAGGGAGAGAGGGGTAGGTAGATAGAGGTAGGGTGGGAGAGATGGAGAGAAAGGGGAGATAAAGAGAATTAGAGAGAGAAAGGGGATGGAGGGAGAGGTAGAGAGAGAGGTAAGGTGTAAGTAATATAGGGAGAGGAAGGTAGATAGATGAAGAAAGGATATATAGAGAATGAGTAGAGAGAGGGAGAAATGGTATCTAAAATACTGATAAATTTTCCTATTTATCAAGGGTAAGAATAAACCAAATTTTTACATAAATAAACAAAATAAGCATGGTAATGTTGTTTTGATTCATTAAGTGTGGATGACTCAATCATAGAAAGAAGCATTATAAAGTTTATTGATGAAATTATAAGAGATTTATTGCATACATTTAGAATGAAGGATCTTGGAAAAATGTATTATTGATTATGAATTGAAGTATAGAGAAAATATGGTAAGACTTTGATTTCTCAATGTAACAATGCAAATAAAGTGATCAAAAGGTTTAATATGCAACACTATAAAATAATGTCTCCTCCATTAAAATAAAATGTTATTTTTTTTTATAGATAATGGTACTACAAAATTCAATCAC
Organism: Sequoiadendron giganteum; assembly: GCA_007115665.2. Taxonomy (NCBI): domain Eukaryota; kingdom Viridiplantae; phylum Streptophyta; class Pinopsida; order Cupressales; family Cupressaceae; genus Sequoiadendron; species Sequoiadendron giganteum. The sequence continues at coordinate 163,224,725 of CM021108.1, read as the reverse complement.
ACTCTATATAGACAAATGGTTTGGAAGTTTGAATTAGTTAACCACAGAAAGATATGATATTACATATTCAATCAACATTCTTAGTCATTCATAATTAAACTAATTGAGACTCGTTTGATCAAGTCGTAAATAAGTTTATCTAATACATATAGGGTACCATAAATTTTAGTATTTAATATAATAATAATTTTAATTTTGAGTTAATAGGTTATTCAAATTACAACTAGAAAATTGATTTAGATGATAAAAACCCACAACATATTATGCATTCAACATAAGTTCAAGAATTGTTTCTTAGATCAACAAGAAGCAAATGAATATTTCCTTGCCATCTACTAAAGATGAGTACACAACATAATGTAATACTGCTTGTGAAGCTATTTGGTTAAGGAATATGCTTGAATATATGTAACATAAATAAGGACCAAATCCAATCAAGTATGACAATCAAAGTTCAATCAAATTGAAAAACGATCCAATTTCTCATGTAAGATCAAAACATATTTAAACACAACATCATTTTTTAAGAGAAAAGATTTAATAAAAAATTATAACTACAATATTATAACAAAAATAACATGATTGATGTATTCACTAAGACATTGAGTAATACAAAGTTTGAACTAGATGTAAAGATATGTTAGAAGTCCATCAAAATTAAATTATTCATTAAGAGATACTGTTAGAGAATAATTCATAATTGATGAACATATGTCAATAACTATTGTAGAAGTGTTAGTTTGTTGTTTGTTTGTTTCAGTTCATGTTATTAATCTCTAATTTACTACCAAATAACTCTAAAAAGTTGCAAACATAATTATGGGATATCATTAAAGTCAATTTTCTTATTTATTAATTTGTACACTTTGTTGATGAATAAAGCAATGAGTGTGGTGTTTTTTGTATCAATTCTTGTTTGTAAGCATTTGTCAAATTTTTATGCTAGCTTAAAAAAGAATATTCTAGCGCTATGGATAAGGTAGCATTTAATTTAAATTATAACATCTCGGCAGATAAGTTTTAATAAAAACTGAACTGAAACAAAGTAGGCTCGGTGAAAAAACATTCCACCATTTTGTTCCAAATTTTCAGTGGTTATTAATTCAGTTGTTTATATGGGACTAGATCCTACACAAAAACCAGCTAGATGTAATAGCTATAGATCTGACATTTTATTGTCCAATCTTTTTCAATTCATTTCTACTGATAATTACATCGAATGTGTTCCCAATATGAAGTGAATGAATTGATTTTGAAAATCAATGGTTGAAAATTATAGGGAAGGATGCAAGATCATTGAAATGATCTTAACCATAAAAATTTCTAAAATAAAAAAATATAATATATAATTAATGAAAAACAACTTCTTATCCAAACATAGCTTTAAACTAAGAAAATATAGAATACGAATTGTTTATTTTTCTTTTAAACTTTTTAAACTTAGATTTTTAGATAAATAACAATAAGTTTTTAATAAATATATGTATTTTTCAAATAATAATAAATAAATAAATTACAAATTGACTTTTTATCTTTTAAATAGGTCTCATTTTATTTTTCACTTCTTAAGTTTGATGTTACTTATAATTTTTAATATAAAAATTTGAATTTTACTTTTAGCAATTTTAATATAATTTATTTTTATTTTTAATATTTTATTTGAAATAAGTTTTAATTTTTAATTTTTTTTATCTAATAATATTTTGTAATTATTTTTTATTTGTTAATATTGAATTTATGTTAATATTGTTTGTAATATATTAATTATATTTTTTAGATATTTTTTTTATACGTAAGAAACTTTTGTATTGATTTCAAAAAAGTTACATTCATAGCCAAATAAGCCATCCTTTTGTAGATTTTTACTGTAACCCACTCGACACCACTCGACACACCATTACTTCTATTTTTTTTCCAAAAAAGGGGGACAAAATGGCCATGTAGGGTCGATACACAAAACCCTAAATTGACAAAACCATATATAGCCTTGTGACAAAAAGCCAAACCTGCCTCAAACCATACATATGCTATTGACATACTAACATATTTACATTACCATCCAACAATTTGGATATAGCCATGATCACGAATAAAAATGTTGAAGTCTAAAAACCACTGAAAATCTTGTATTGGAACCAAATGAAGGGCTCTCTTTAGGTAGTTTGCCCCTATCTTGGCATGGTCATGATGCACCAACAGGTCCATACCACTCAGATTTAGCAGGAAAGGATAATACTTAACAACCAGCGTCTCATCAAGCCCACCCAGAATTTCATCTTTGAACATCTTGCAGGTGATAACATTCATGTCTGCTTTGGAGTATCCTAAATCCAACAAGGCGATAAACCAGGAGGAGATATCAATATCTAGATGATGTATTTTTCCATTCTCCATGAAGTCCTGACTCAAGATAAATTTTGTGGCATCGATTGACAGGAAACCATCCTCTAGAAGGATCCATTTCAGCCTCTATTTTGTTACTACCTCAAGGAAAGCCATTTGGCACACACTACTCACCGGTTGAATCAGAGTGTCCATTCTTTCATAGGTGATGATCTTCATGGATATATACAGCGTGAATTTTGAGCACTTAATTACCATTACAGAACTTGTTCAAAATGCAGGTGTAATACTTTTTTTTTGACTCAGATATACTATTTACTAGTTTGTATATAAAGATTATATGTAAATTTTTCTAAGTAAATTTTGTAAATAGTGTTATATAAAAATTTACTTATAATAATATTCTTTATTTACAAATTAGTAAATAGTAAATATATAAAAATTATAATAATAAATAATAATAATTTATGATATTGCTATCAGGATTCAACCGTGTAGTTTTCGAGTTAAACTCATTGACCTATGATTCATGAGTAGTGGTTCACAAGAACCCATCTCTCATGATAATGAATGGTCCACTTAGCACTCATTGCATCTAGGTGATGCTCACAGAGGTGAAGCATTGGTCCGTCCCAGGAGGTCACCCATCACAGTACTGCTCCAAGCGCCCTTAACCACAAACTAGTAAATAGTATATATATTATAACAATAGATATTAATAATCAATTTAATTTTAATTATTTTATTTTAATTCAAAATTTTATAATAAATGAAAATATATATAATAAATTTTTATATAACACTATTTATAAAATTTACATATAATCTTTATTTACAAACAAGAAAATAGTATAATTTTTTTATTTTTATTATTTTATTTTAATACAAAATTATTTAAAAATTACTTTGTTTTTTATTTTAATTATAATAATAAATATCAATAATCCAATATCTTATTTACTTTAAATTTACTTTAACATTATTTTTTTAAAAACTGAAAGGAAATATATATTAAAAAAAATTAAAATCATAAATATTTTTAAAGTAATATTTATTTTATGTTATATACTTTTAATTCTTCATTGTTGGTCGGATATGGAATTTTTTTATACGGATGGCTTGATATTGTTTTTTCTTGCAAGTGGGAGGATATTATCCCCACCTATGAAGTCACGCACATGTGGCATAACAATCCTACTCTGTCATAATGCATGCCCATTGAAAGGTTGTCGGTCTTTCAAAACCCATCCAAGTTTTTTTTTCTGGCGGGTACTGTGACGGCCTGACATCCACGGGGTGGATTTTGTATGTTGCATAGACAATGCCCTCTAACAGCCCAAGTGGAAAAGTGGTGGGACAAATATTATTCAAAATTATCTTTCTCAATGGACTACTATGGAGAACTTCCTTCTTGCCAAAATTCCACTTCAAATTTTGTTTTATTTTCCCTAGCATATGTTTTCTGAGCACCCCTACTACCTTTGTCAATTCTCCAATTAACCACCCATCAATTATCCTTTTCATGATGAAGAACCAATAATGGAAATAATGATATTTGAAATTCTGGCTTTCCACAACTATGTTTGTGGAAAGTGAGTCCTCCCATCACCCCAAAAAAGTAAGTTTTCCTTTTAGTCTTTGTGATTTTACTCTAACTTTCTTCATTAGTCTTAGTTGAACCAACCAAGATTGGCATTCTTGCTACATATGGCCAATATACCAAAATACCAACAATTTTGAACCAATTGCCCTCAAACATCCAATATGACATTCACAGTGAATACATCCAACTCTACCAAACCATATGATTGTTGACTAGGATCATCACCAGCCCTCCCATTGATCAAAAAACTCATGTAAACCTTCACTAACTTACAGATCCCTCAATATTAGTATTTTATAGTATTTATCTAATCATGATCCCATCAATCCCCATATTTGAAAGCTTGTCTAGCTCCTTATTGCCTTCCCTTAGCATATATTGCTTGAACCCCTTCAATTTTTTTATGGAATTCTCCAACATAGCCCCTAATTTCTAGTTTATCATATGGTTGGATCGAAGAATGTTGATAACTAAACTTGAATCCCCTTCCACCACCACATTTTCTAACTTGAGTTCCAAGTAAAGATTGAGACCCACAGTTAGTGCCTACCTTTATGTAGCATTATTAGTCCCAATAGAGAGTGGCATTTCCATCCCACCTAACACCTTTCCCCTCCAATATCTGATGATGCACACAACCCCGAAGATATCGAGGTTCCCTCTTGTTGCATCATCAAAATTTAACTTGTGCCACCCCCATTCTGGGGGTAGCCATTCCACCTTTTTCCTTTCTTCTTGAACCTTTTTACCTCCCTAGCAAATGAATGGACGAATCTTGAGGTCATTCGAATGTTTCCTCATAATAGCATCCCATTTAGTGAAATTTAACTTCTTGTGGCTTATATCTCCAACCCTACTATTCATCACCTCAATAATGGTCATCTCCATTTTATCAAGTAATGATTGGATAGGCATTTATTTATCTTGGAAAATGGATCTATTCCTTTCTTTCCAAATTTCCCACATCAACAACAATGGGCTAGCTATCCAAAGAGATAAAAACATTGCAATTTTGTTAAGTGTAGGCCAATAGATGTAGTATATCATTTGGAAACTCACTTTGCCATTGCAGCTTGGCATAGAGCCACTGTCAATAGTTTAGAGTAAAAGAGAAATTCAAAAAGACATGATTTCTAGCTTCTTCATCCTTCTTAGACAATACACACCTTGATGGGCTGTTATATCCCATCTTAATGAACCTATCAGCCATCAAGACCCTACCTTGAAATATTGCCCATGTGAACACACCAAATTTAGGAAGGAAATGCTTGTTCCAATAAATATTGCTGGGTAACCTTGATTCTAACTCCTAGTTTCTCACTAGTAACCTATAATCACCCTTTGCATTATAATTTCTTGACAAATATCCATGCCATATTAATGTGTCTTCACCATCTCTCATACACACCACTTGTTCTCTCAAGGAAACTTCATATGCTACATCTACTTCATTGGCGAGGACTAGAGACCTTACACTTTTCCATTTTCCTTTGTAGCAGTCATTCACAACTGATATATGCAAATAATACCACAAATGATTGCCTCAAACTTGTTTTGTACTGTTCATTGCTTGTTTTAATTCCTCTCTTGCAAATTTTTGATAGCCCCACTAAGAGTCTTCCCAAAAGAGAGTTGATCTCCCATCCCTTATATCCCATGTCAAATAGTCCAAAATTAAGTCCCTGAAACTTCTTAAGAAATTATAGATCCTTGATCCATTTTGGAGTGTTCTTGAATTAAAAATACGTGTCTCCCCCTCATTCAAATATTTTTCTTTCATAATTTTCACCCATTTGAGTTCTTGGTTGGTGTACATTTTCCATACAATCTTTGCCTAGAGGGCTATGTTTTGAAAAAGTATGCTTTTCAATCCAACCCCATCAACATTTTTAGATTTTCCTATTCTATCCCAACTTATTAGAGGACACTTATTTTGTTCTGAGTTTCCTTTCTAAAATAATCTCTTCATTTTCCTATTAAGTCTCTTACTAGCTCCAATAGATAAAGGTGGGCATGATATCATATAGATTTATAGGGAAAAAATTATTTCCTCTAGCATCATGAGTCTCCCCACATAGGAGATCCATCTGCCTTTCCAAGAGACTAATATTTTGTCAACCTTGGATATTAACAAATCCCAAATCTTGTCCGATTGTTGGCTCGTAGCTAAGGGCAGTCCCAAATGTTTTCTTAGGAGATTTCCTTTTATAAAATTTAATATCCTTAAAATATGATTTTCCTTGATTGGGTTTGTGAAAAAGGAAAAAAAAATTATAATTTTCTTTGCTAATCTCTTAGCCTGATGCAACAGAGTATTTTTCCAAATTTCCTTGAATTTTCTAGACTTCTTCTCCCAAGTATCCCCACAAAAATAATGTATTGTCAGCAAATTGATGATGTGTGATCACTTGAAAAAACCTTGTTATTTGAGTCCCTACAATCTTTCCCTCCATTAAGGCTTTTCTTAGAGATCTACCAAGTGCCTCGGCCATAATAATTAATAAGAAGGGAGGTAATGGATCTCCCTATCTTAAACCACTGGAAGCTCCAAAAAAACCTTCAAGTGTGCTATTTATATATTTTGAATATCTAGGAATAGCAATCCAATTGAATATCCAATCTAGATAGCCTTTGTGAAAAACAGATGCCTCGAATACCTTGAACATAAATCTCCAATTCACTCTATCATATCCTTTCTTAATGTGCAACTTTATCATTAATGTTTTCTTCCTTGTCTTTTCAATAAAATTAGTTTCTTCTTGTGTGATTATCATTGTATCCAAAATTGACCTACCACGCTTAAAACTTATCTGGTCCTTAGAAATTATTTTTGGAAGGATATTCTTCACCTGATTTGCAATTGTTTTGGCAAGTATCTAGTAGATTTTATTGAAAAGGTAAATAAGTCTAAATTCCTCTAAGGTTTTAGGCTTCTCCTTCTTTGGTATTAGAGAAATAAAAGTATTATTTATCTCTTTTAACACCCTCCTAATGCTTGTGGAATCCTCTATCACCTCAACCACCTCCTTGCCAACAATATCCCAAATTTTTTGAAATAAATAGTTGGGAACACGTCAAGCCCGGCGCCTTGTCAGCATGGAGATAAAATAGAGCTTCCTTAATTAATTTTTCTATGACTTTCCTTGTTTACATCTTGTTTGGGCCGTTGATAACAATTTTGGAATGCATGAGAGAATTTTTTGATGTTCTCGTAGATTGGAGCCACTCCAATCATTCAAAATATTTTGAAAGAATCCAATGGTTGTCAAAGTTAGATCTTATATTTTATCTATAATTCTTCCTTTCGGGGTCTTCATGCATAATATCCTATTCATCTCTCTCCTTTCCTTGGTGGAATTATGAAATAATTTCATGTTATTGTCACCTAAATTTAACCATTAGTGCAAGAATGGGAGGAATGAAGGTGTTGTCATTGATTTCAACTTCTCAATTGGTTATCAACTAGTTATTATTGTCATTAATGTCATGGTTACACATTATTGGCTATATATGTTGAGGATATTAAGAAAATTGTATTGAAGGAAGATTGTAGGTGTTCAATGGTTGCTCCGAGTTTTGATATGGGATTTGATCCTATGTTTGTGTAGTTTGGATATGTTAATCATGATTTTTGGAAGCTGCTATACCCAATTTCTGGCCATTGACTCATTATACAGTGCAAGTTATGTTCACTAGTTGTAAATATGGTTTTTTGTGTTTTTGGTTGAGGTCCATGAGAGATGTTGTCAGTCTAGATTTATCTTTGGTAAAGTCTTATGAATTGCAATTCTAGAGTTGAATTGTTTTGATTGTATTGAAGATTATTTCAGTATTTGGAAGGTTCATGCTTAATTGTTCTATGTGATTTACACTAGTTTGGCTAACCTTGTGTTGAACACTATCTTCAAAGTTGATGAACTGTGTTGGATCTATTTAGGTCCTTATCAAGCATGTGTTTGGGTCGCCCTCATTCTAATTCAACCCTAGGATTCTTTTTCATTTACCTAATATGAATTTAATATTGTATGGCTGACTTTGGATATGTTTGAAAGTTGAAGATGGTATAAATGTAGAATGGGCTATCATGAAAAGAGGAAGGCAAGAAAAAGAGAGATAAGTGCAAAGAAATAGAGTAGATAGATGTGAGATCGATGCTAATTAGTGAGTGTGTGTGATAAGAGTGTAGCAAATTAGTGCAAAGCCTGAATGTTATGTTTTCGGATGTAGTGAGTAAAGGTGTAATCAATCATTCATACATGTCTGCAAGTGGTTGAGGAAATTGTGGTGTATTTATCTATTGCATTGAGATTTTATTTTCTCTATAACATATCTCTTCTAAATTATTTGTATCTCTATGGAATTGAGCCCTCTAGGTTGTTATTTATGTTGGATAGTGAGTCCTTGTAATACCCCACCATGTAACCCTAGAGGACAACGCAATTACAATAAAAAAGTAACTTTTTTTTTAGAAGTTCAATTAACAATAAGTAAAGTGAACTACACTTAACACATACATCCTCTAAGGTACACGATAATGCTTACATTTTAAACGCATAACATACAAAAGTAAACTAACCGTAGAATATAAATTATACTCATGAATCAAAGAACATAGATCCAACAACATTAAACTCATTTCATAATATTAAAAAATACATAATAAAACCATTCAAAGATTGTAATCATTTCATATAGCAGTTACAAGGCTCATTTTCAAAATGAAGTAGATCATACAAACAATATTACAATTACAGTGATACAAGAATTCTCCTCGAATATAAATGACGAGTAGTACATATACATTAACATCCAACTAAGCCAACATAACATAAGAGATAGTACAAGCAACAGGAACAAGTGAACTCTCCAATTTGGAAGATCCCGCCATCACAAACATGAAGTGGAAACCCAACAGTGAAAGGTGCACGTTCCACCAAACCAAGTGGTACCTAAAGGCCCACCCCCCATGCTAGGAGATATAAAAAGGGCTTCCTAGGAATAACAAAACAACTCAAGACACAAACAACCACAAGACTAAACTATACAAGTACCATACAATATATGAAGATTACATTGCTTCCAAAGTAAAAGACTCAAGTACATCAACTAAAAAATAAAAATTATTATCATAGGAGGAGTGTCATCATAAAGTAGCATGGATTATCCTGATAGATCTTCCTAGGCACCAACCCCCATCTTGGATTATCCTGGTAGCCTCTCATGATCTTCGGCTCCACATGCAAACCGATGCGGAATCAAATATCTTTCAAATGGACAAGATAATGATCTTTCCATTATAGGCCTTCTCATCTCATCTCAAGTCTAAACGAACCATTGAGCCAATGAACGAGGAAAAATTAACAAGTTATATGTTTAAGACTACCTTTTCCCCTAATACATTTATTTAATTTCCACTGAATTATCTAACTCTCCTATGAGTTATCTTGGCACCACTTTGTGTGTCGCTCCCCATTGAGAGCCACTCCCCTACTAAAAAAGCAAGGATCTAATCCATGAACCAAGGGTAAACAAAGTGCACAAAAAACCTATAATAAATCCCAACCATAATGTAAGAAGCAACATATCCCGCTCGTAGTAATTAGGTGTTTAAACTGAATCACAACCAGGTGCACTACCTAAGGAAAACAAAGGGTTCAACAAAATATCACAACCCCCACATAATATTACAACATCTAGAAGGTTTACACATTCACAACTAACAGATTCCCCAACTCATGTGAAAAAAAGACATCACAATTAAATAGGCAATTCAGGCATGTAATAATACTACCATTATGATTTCCTTAATCTATTTTCCATTTCAAGAAAACACAATAATACATTGCTCAAAATAATCTATCTCAAAACAATTTCATTTATAGTCAATAAAGAAATTAAATCTAATTATTTAATTCGATTTCCCAATTACATCGATATAAAAATCAATTCCCTTTTTAAAACATTTCATTTCAAAAACATCTAATTCCTACATTTACATGCACCTATAATAAAATTTATATATATATATATATATATATATATTTGAATATATACATAATTATATATATACAAATATATATTATTTAAATATTTAAAAATTAATTACAATTTTCCAACAAATAATAAATATAATATATAAATATATATACATACATATACATATATATATATATATAAATATTAATAAATATATATTCATGTATATATATTTATGCATATATATATATATATTATATTTTATATATATTAAAAAATAAAACTTAATCAAACCAAATCAAATTTAGAAGGGCAAACAAAAGTTTTAATGCATCCATTGTTCCTAGTTGCGCTTACACAACCAGCTCCCCATATTTGGAGCCCGCGACCTATGAAGGTAGCACTGGACGCTGCCTCCACAGTGTTGCCTCCCTATGGGGGTGGCTGTGGGGGTAGCCCCCAGCCTCCACAAAATTTAAACTTATAATTTTATTTTCAAAAACCTATGATTTTTATATAAATCGTCATACAATTCTTTAAATCTAGTTTTTTGAGAATAATCTTCTATAGGTACTTTTATAAAAATATATGTATATATATTTGTATATGTATATATATATAACAAATAATTGCTCAAAAGTCCAGCAATTTTTCACAATAATTTTTCTATACGAGGATATTTACAAATTTACCAATTTATGAGAGGATTTTAATTTCCCAAGCCAAATATATCTAATTGGAAGAAAAACAATAATCTTCTACAGGAAGATATTTTCTAAAACAATCAGAGATTTTCTACAAATTTTGACAGGAAGATTGAAATCAATTCCAATAGAGGTTTTCCAAATTTTCTATATAATCCTTTTGGGAATTTTATTGTTTTAAATAAATTCAATTTTCAAAAGAATACAAGAATTTAATCTAAAGCACAAATTCTTTCACAACAATCTTTCCAATTTTTCAAAACATATCAAAGCTTTAAAGAAAATAAAATCTTCTTCATTGTACAAGCAATCTTTTCACAAACAACAACTAATTGTAATAACCTTTTCCAATTTGTATTTAAATAAAAACAATAAAGAACCTGTTTCATATGTTCGAAGATTTGAAGTTTGAAGTTTGAAGTAGAGCCTCGCCTTCAGATTCCAAAATTATCAAAGCCTCTTCCAAAATAATCCTCTTTCCAGAAAGTTGAAAATAAAACCTAAGCCAATTTCCTAAGAACTTCTTCCCCAATTTTCGACAACCCCAAAATATCATTTTCATTCTCATGAAATAGCCTTTTTCCATTAAGCAATAATTCTCTCCATGAATTATTTCCCAACACTAGATTATTACTTTCTAACTCACGTCACAAACCCATATAATATCTTTCCAAATCAAATCCTGAGATATTTTATAAGATATTTGTGCATTTAATAATTTAAAATCAAATATTAATTTTAATTATCCAGTCATTTAAAGTCACAGCCTTATTTACTTAATTTAAATAATTAATTAAATAATTTTTTTATAATCTAACAATTTAATATCAAATTTAATCTAATTAATTTTAATCACTATGTAAAATTAATTTAATCTAAATAATTAAATTACTTTACACAATAAATTAAATCTAATTAATTAAATGAAATTTAAAGCTTCTAAAAAATTTAATCATAATTAAATAAATAATATTTTTAAAACATTATAAACATTAATTAACATTAATTTCCTATAGAGCATACTTTGCAAAATAATTAAACGACAAGGCAAACAGGAACAACATGACAACAAAGCCTGACCAAAACAAGGACTAATGACACATTGTGACTAGGGTTGTGGTTTGACAAGGAAATCTTGTTACTACCTCCCAATCAACTATTTTGTTGGGCAATGGACACACTCAAACTTGTGAATCCAGGTGGATTCGATGTCTTGTAACTGCAATATTGCAATAAAAAGATATGTCATACATGTATATAGATCATGAACAATTACACAGTGAAGAGAAAATCATGGAATCAGATGGCACTCACAAGTGAGTGATGCAATCCCATTCCCTTCACCAATATAGTGTCACATCAAAACTGACGAAACTAGAACATCAAATAACAACAGATAAACATATATCAATATCAACTGACTTAACCAACTATGCTAACTAGAGAGCATGTCATAATCAATAATCATCAATATAGTGTACCATCACATCTCCATATAAAAACCATCATCGCTATAATGTCAACGATCAAATAACAACATCATAGTACTTATCATAGTATATAAAAACAAAAGCACTATATGAAAATATAAGCAAATTGGAGGGGTGCTACATTCTCCCCCCCTAGGATCAGGCTTACTCTTGGAAGCCTATGAGAAAATACAGATAGAGCTCCCTCATCTTGGTCGCATCCTCCTAGGTAGCCAATGTATCATCTCTCAGATCCCACTAGACCCTAACATGCTCAATATCTCGACCCCTAAGGGTGAGTCTCTTGTATTGCATGACGACCATGGGCTCCAAAGCTAGCTACCCATCCTCTACTTGTAAGGAATTCCAATCAAGTATGTAAGATATATCAAGGTGGTAACGTATGAGTACTGAAACATGGAATACGTCGTGTATGCGCAAGAAACTGGGTGGAAAAGAAAGACAATAAACTACTAGTCCAATCTTCTCATGAATATCAAATGGCCTGACGAAGAGAGGTGTGACCTTAGAGCCATTTCTATATTAGATTGGACTCTTTCATAGATGCACTTGCAAAAGACTCGATCATCTACTACAAACTGATGGTCCACCCGATGTGCATCTACATAGTTTTTCTTCCTATCTTGAGCAACAACCAAATTTTCCCTAATCTGGATCACCTGCTGCTCCATGTCCTGCTGCTCCATGTCCTAAAGCATCTTAGGACCCAACATAACTTTTTTCTCAACAAGGTCCCAACTCAAAGGAGTACGGAATTGTTGTCCATACAATCCTTAGAAAGAAGGCATACCAAATGAACTTTGATAGCTATTATTATATGCAAACTCCACTAAATGGAGATAGTCCTCCCATTGTGTCTGTTGGTCCATCACATACATGTGTAACATATCTTTGAGGATATAGTTGACCCTCTTAGTCTATCCATCTATCTCAAGGTGATACACTAAACTAAAGTTCAACTGTGTCGCCATCGCATGCTGCAATGATGTCGAAAGAGCTGAAGTGAAAATAGGATCCCTGTCAGAAATGATCCGACAAGGAATATTGTGCAACCTAACAATATCACCAGTGAACACTCTAGAAAAGGACAAAGAATTATAGGATGAATGAACAGGCGAGAAGTGTGCTACCTTCGTCAACCTATCCACCATCACCATAATAGCATCCTATCGTCGTGAAGAGTTGGGTAACCCAACAATGAAATCCAATGAGATTATATCCCATTTCCACTCTAGCACCAAATGTGGTTGCATAAGTACTACCAAATTCTTGTGTTTAGCCTTCACTCACTGACACTCCAAACACCTCGACACAAAGTCAGTAATGTCTTGCTTCATACCTACCTAGAAGTATAGTTGTCGTAAATTGGCATGCATATTATTCACTCCAAGATGTGCTGAATAGGGTGCCCGATGTGCCTTTGTCATAACCAAGGTATGAAGATCTCCAGAAGATGGAACATAAATACATCCCATTTGTCTCAACAAACCATCTGACTTTAGAGAATAACCTCAGAATATGCCCTTAAGAGTCTTTCCTGTCTCTATCTTTGATCTCACCTCTTGATACCACCTACCTGCAGGAAGTGTACAAAGGATTTGACTCCTCAAATCCACACCAAGAGTCACCACTATCAACTCGTGTCTTCATCTGCTAAGAGCATCAACAACTACATTCTCCTTCCCCTAGATGAAATTCACCTCAAAGTCATACTAGTAAAAGAACTCCATCGATTGCCTCTACCTGGCAATAAGATTAGGATGCATAAAGATGTACTATAGGCTTTGATGGTCACTATGCAACTCAAATCTATGCTCCACTAGGAAATGTCTTCACCTCATCAAAGTGTGTAATACCACTGCTAACTCAAGATTATGTGTGTGGTAGTTCAACTCACGGTCCTTGAGTTTGCGAGACTCATATGCAATAACTCGACCATCCTGCATCAAGACTACTCCTAATCCCTCCAAAGATGCATTTGTACAAACAACAAAATATCTAGTAGGATTAGGTATCGTAAGAATCAATATACTGGTCAACCTCTCCTTCAGAGTCTAAAATGTTACCTCACACTTCTCTTACTAGAAAAATCTCTTCCGTTTTCTCTAAAGAGAAGTGATAGGATGTCCTATCCTCAAGAAACCCTGAACAAAGAATCTATAATAACCTGCTAACCCCATGAAATTATGTATCTCTACCACATTAGTGGGCACAGGCCAATCAATGATCTCTTGGATCTTCGTAGGATCCAAAACAACACCCTCTCCTAATATCACATGTCCAAGGTAATTAACCTTGGTCAGAAAGAACTCACATTTGGACAAGTTAGCATACAAATGATTTTCTCTCATATACTACAAAACCTACCTAGATGCTCCACATGCTCCTCTACTATCCTATAATAGATCAATATGTCATTGAATAATACTAGTACAAATCTATCAAGATATATGTGAAAGACTCCATTCATCAAGTTCATGAATACAAATGGTGCATTTGTCAACCTGAATAGTACCACTGTAAACTCGTAGTTACCATAACGAGTGTGAAATGCCATATTTTAAATGTCAGAATCATATATACATAGCTGATGGTACCCTAAGTTGAGATTGATTTTAGAAAAGACTGTAGCACCCTTGATCTTATCAAACAAATCATCAATCCTAGGTAAGGGATATCAGTTCTTGATTGTCACTTTATTTAGTTTACGATAGTCTATGCACAATCATAGAGATCCAACCTTCTTCACAAAAATTACTGGTGCTCCCCAAGGTGAAACACTAGGGAAGATGAAGCCCTTCACTAGAAAATCCTATAGCTGCAAGCAGAGCTCCTTAATCTCCTATGTAGTCATGTTGAGGGGCCATCCATCGTATCTCACTAGGAAATGCATCTGCATATTGCTAAAGTATGGGGTGGCTATCGAGTGAAACCTTCTCCTAACTATCTCTCAACTCTAAGTCATCTACTGTCACTACAAACAACTAACAGCCCTAACGTACACACCTCCTTAGCTACATAGCCGAGATCATCCTCAATAATATGGGTCTCTGAACTCCCACTATCTTGACCTCCCTACCAGATACATCAATGCATTGAATCGATTTGCGTCGATAGTTAATAACTGCTCTATGAGCCTCTAACCAATCCATCCTTAAGACAATGTCATACGACCCTAATAGTATAATGCAAAGGTCTACTGTAGTGTGAAAGGACCCAATCTCCAATCTACAATCATGTCCTAGGGAATGTAGTGCAACTTTAGCACCAGAGGCCAACTCAACCTGCCACCTAATGCCCTACTTTACTACCCTTAGTCTACAATGCGCTATGACAGACAATAAACTAAATGAATATGATGCTCCTGAATCAAATAAAATGGTAACCCTATTACCCTATAACATACCTGAAGTCTCTACCACTATGCTCTGATGATCAACCTAGTGGTTGTCAACCATAGCAAATACCTAATGACCTCTACTCGCATCTCCAATATTCAGCTTTGACGCCACTAGCCTCTGAGTACAACCTGATGTGCCCCTATTGGAAAACTGTCATGCTCTGTGACCTTGTTGGCCACAAGGAAAACATCCAGTACCCTTGCTGAATCCTCTACCTCCAAGAGGTGCACTCAATTGTTGAACAGTACCCCTATTATAGGTAGACTATGAACTCTATGTGGGCTACTCATAATTGGGATGTTTGACCCGCCTCCAGTTTCTATCACCCCTTAACTGATATCTATCACTTTTCTAGGCTAGAAATTCTTCTATTTCCCTTGTGAATTCAGATACTGACCACTCTGTGCAGGCACCTACTATGTCCTAGATGGTCCAGCTCCTTGAGCCTGGCCACTATGTGAACTAGGTCCTAGAGTTGAAGAACTGCATATCTGTACTCCAATATGTCCACCCAATACCATGGCCAAATTCTCCTCCACCAATTTGGCCTTCTATATTGATGTCTCCATGGTCTTGGGTTCGAAAACCCAAACACCACCACTGATCTATGTATTTAAGCCCTAATGAAGTGCTAAACAAGAATGCCCTCATTGTCACCAATACCAGCGTACTGTTTGAGCTCGTAGAATCTACTATCATACAGTTCTATTGACCTAGCCAACTTTCACAAAGTGTGAAACTCATCTCCATGGTGTTGTCACCAATGGTCAGATAGGAATCTGGCTCTGAACCTCTTGATGAACATATCCCAAGAAACTAAATTAATGTCAATACGAATATTTTTCTCCTCCAATCTCCACCAGGTAGATGCAAAGTCTTGCAAGTGCATGATAACACATCTGGACTTGGTGTTGCTATCATAAGGGTGCATAACAAGACACCAGTTTAGGTCTATCAACCATGTCTTGGCCTGTAGTCTGCTACTAGAGCCATCGAAATTAGGCAGACAGGCTCTAACTAGGTCTCTCATATGAGCAGCTGTGACCACCTCATGCTATGCTGGAACCTCTCCCCGTCTAGGGGATCTCTCTACCTAACCAATATCTATTTGATCTCTATCCTGCCTCAACCCAAGCCGAGAAAGAGTCTCCTCTAACAATCGATGCAATTGAGTGCCCTCGATCTTTGGTGGATCCTGATTCTGGTCACTGCATCTCAAAGAATTTTGGGAAGCCAATTGTTACTCACGATCTAAGTCATAGGGAACATGGGGAGGTGTGTTCTGTTGACTACCTTTGTGGCTGCCTCCTCAGCCTCAACCATGACCTCTACCATGACCTCATCTAAGTGGCATGATTCTACATAGACATACAAGGTATAAGACAAGGTAACGCAAACTTAAATCCTACACTACTACTAGCTTAATGGGCTCAACATTATCCAAGATAACCCAGGGGTATGTGAAGGATCATCATGGAAAAAATAGGCCCTAAAGTGGCAATAAAATTCAAAAAATTAGAGTTAGGCAACTTGACGTAAAAATTTGAATAAGTTATCTATATTATTTCAAAAATATCTAAGAATAGAATATGTAGAAAATTTAATGTAGTTTCTAAACTACTAGGTTTATTTATTTATTTTTAAATCTATTTGGTGAAAATTTGAAATTTCAATGCAGTAGTACTTAAATTTCAGGGAAAAAATAAGTAGGTGTTTGTCTGACCACCCTAACCACAATAAAATGATAATATGTTTTTATAAAATTTTAGATATAAGTAGGGGACTCATGTCACAATGTGATGCATATTTTTTTGTAATTTTTTTCTAAGTAAATAATTAATTATGAATTTTTTATTACAATTTTTAAAAATATAAAAACTCATATGTCTGACCACCTTAACTTGGTCAAAACTTCATGAAATTCATTTTTTTTTTTTAACCTATAGTATGTGAAGCATAGAATGTGATGCATGTTTAAGATTCAAAAAGTGTGATACTATTTGAAATCTATAGATTTTTTTCAATCAGCCTATCAATTAGGACTTTAGTCGTAATTCAACTAGAAAATGAATAATAATTATTTACTAAATTCAAAGTAAAGCATAATTTATATTGGTGGAAAGCTAAGAATCTCCTTTAAAAACCCTTTTTATTTCATCAATTTTGGGTAGAAAAGGACTCTTCAGCCACATGGGCCATCATATCACTTAGATATCGCCACTTTTTGGCCCATCATGATCCTGCACATACCCCCAGTGTTTAAAATTGGTCTCTGATACCATGTGTAATGCCCCATCACGTAACCCTAGAGGATGCTATAATTACTACAAAAGAGTAATAATTTATTTGATTAAAGTGCAATTAACAATAAGTAAAGTGAACTAAACTTAACACATAAATCCTCTAAGGTACGCAACAACGCTTACATCTGAAACCCATAACATACAAAAGTAAATTAACCATAGCATATAAATTATACTCATGAAATAAAGAACATAGATATAATAACATTAAACTCATTTCATAAGATTAAAAAGTACATAATAAAACCATTCAAATATTGTAATCATTTCATATAGTAGTTACAAGGCTCATTTTCAAAATGAGGTAGATAATACAAACAATATTAGAATTACAATGATACAAGAATTATCCTCGAATAAAAATGAGGAGTAGTACATATATATTTACATCCAACTAAACCAATAGAACATAAGAGATGGTACAAGAAACAGGAACAAGCGAGCTCTCCAATCTGGAAGATCCCGCCATCATGAACATGAAGTGGAAACCCAATGGTGAAACGTGCTTGTTCCACCCAACCAAGTGGTGCCTGAAGGCCCACCCCCCATGCTAGGAGATAGTAAAAGGGCTTCCTAGGAATAACCAACAACCTCAAGACACATGCAACCGCAAGAATAAACTATACAAGTACCATATAATACATGAAAGTTACATTGCTTTCAGAGTAAGATAATCAAGTACATCAACAAAAAAATACAAATTGTTACATAGGAGGAGTGTCATCACAAAGTAGCATGGGTTATCCTGGCAAATCTTCCTAGGCCCTGGCCCCCATCTTGGGTTATCCTTGCAGCCTCTCACAATACCCAACCCCACATGCAAACCGATGCAGAATCAAATATCTTTCAAAGGACAAGATAATGATATTTCCATTGCAGGCCTTCTTGTCTCATTTCAAGTCTAAATGAGCCCTTGATCCAATAATAAAGGCACAATTAACAAGTTATTTGTTTAAGACTACCCTTTCCCCTAATACATTTATTTAATTTCCACTAAATTATCTAACTCTCACATGGTTATCATGGCACCACTTTATGCACCAGCCCCATTGAGAGCCACTCCCCTACTAACAACACAAGGATCTAATCCATAAACCAAGGGTAAACAAAGTGCACAAAAAATGTATAATAAATCTCAACCATAATACGAGAAGCAACACATCCCGTTTGTAGTAACCGGGTGTTTACACTGAATCACAACCGAGTGCACTACCCAAGGAAAACAAAGGGCTAAGAAAAATATCACAACAACCCCCACATTATATTGCAACATCTTGAAGGCTTACACATTCACAACTAACAGATTCCCCAACTTACGTGAAAAAAATACATCATAATTAAATAAGCAATTCAAGTATGTAATAATACTAACATTATGATTTCCTTAATCTATTTTCCATTTCAAGAAAAAAACATTAATACATTGCTCAAAATAATCTACCTCAATACAATTTCATTTATAGTCAATAAAAATATTAAATCTAATTATTTAATTCAATTTCCTAATTACGTCTATATAAAAATAAATTTTCCCTTTTTAAAACATTTCATTTCAAAAATATCTAATTCGTGCATTTACATGCACCTATAATTTTTTTTATTTAAATATATATTATTTTGAATATATACATAATTATATATAATTATATATACAAATATATATTATTTAAATATTTAAATATTAATTACAATTTTTCAACAAATAATAAATATAATATATATAAATATATATACATACATATACATACATATATATATATAAATATATATTTATGTATATATATTTATATATTATATTTTATATGTATTAAAAATCAAACTAAATAAAATCAAAATAAATTTAGAAGGGCAGACGAAAGTTTTAATGCATCCATTGTTCTTGGCTACACTTACACAACCGACTCCCCATATGGGGAGCCCACGGCTCGTAAAGGCAGTTTTGGGGGCTACCTGCACAATGTCGCCTCCATATGGGGGTGGCTGTGGGGGTAGCCCCCACCCTCCAGAAAATTTAAACTTATAATTTTTTTTTCAGAAACCTCTAATTTTTATATAAATCGTCGTACGATTCTTTCAATCTTGTTTTTCCAGAATAATTTTCTACGAGTACTTTTATAAAAATATATGTATATATATTTGTATATATATATATATATATATATATATAAATATAAAAAATAATTTCCCTAGAGAAGCAATTTTTCACAAGAAAAATTCTACAAGAGGATATTTACAAATTTACCAATTTATGAGAGGATTTTAATTTCCCAAGCCAAATAAATATAATTGGAAGAAAAACAATAATCTTCTATAGGAAGATCTTTTCCAAATTACTTTACACAAGAAATTAAATCTAATTAATTAAATCAAATTTAAATGTTGTAACAACTTTAATCATGATTAAATAAATAATCAATTTAAAACATTATAAACATTAATTTTCCACAGAGCATACCTTGCAAAATAATTAAACGACAAGGCAAACAAGTACAAAATGACAACAAAGCATGAACAAAACAAGGACTAATGACACACTATGACTAGGGTTGTGGTTTGACAAGGAAATCATGTTACTACTTCCCAATCAACTATTCCATTGGGCAATGGATGAGCTCAAACCTATGAGTCGAGGTGGTGTCAATGTTTTGTACTTGTAATCCTGCAATCAAAACATATGTCATACATGTATATAGATCATGAACAATCACACCATGAAGAGAAAATTGTGGAATCGTAGGGCGCTCGCAAGTGAGTGGTGGTATCTCGTTCCCTTCACCAATACAATGTCACATCAAAGCTGATAAAACCAAAACATAAAATAACTATAGATAAACTCATATCAATATCAATTCATGTAATCAACTATGCTAACTAGAGAGCATGTCATAATCAATAACCATCAATATAGTGTACTATCACATCTCAATATAAAAACCATCATTGCTATAATGTCAATGATCAAATAATAACATCATAGTATCATAGTATATCAAAATAAAAGAACTATCTGAAAATATAAGAAAATTGAAGGGGTGCTACAGTCCTTTTTTTAGCAGTGAGCCTTATTTCATAGGTAGTGAGCCTCTTATAATCGATTTTTATATTCTCTATAGTTTGATTTAATCTTCACTGTAGTTTTTTTCTTATTGGGTTTTCCGTGTAAGTATGGTGTTGTTGTGTTTGTGTGATGGTTTTTCAGTTTCTACACTTGCACTTAATGTTTAATCATTTAAGTAGTACTAAGGATTAGTTTTGGTGAATGAATTAAGGTTTAAATTTATGACAACTGATTCAACCCCCCTGTCAGTTAACTTGTTCAACAATTGGTATCAAATCTTGGTTCCATGGTGAAGAGATTAACCGCTTGAGGAAGGTTTGGGATGGTTGGCAAAATGACATGATTATCTGAGGTTTGATGGAACTAATTATGCTATTTGGAAAATATTGATGGAAGAGTATTTGGAGTATTATGGATATGATGTGGAGAAAGCTTACAATAATCCTTACACTCCTACTAATGGTTCAAGTACGACTGATGAGATCAAATAACATGAAGCAAATAATAAGTCGAAGTACATTCTAAAGAACAGTCTGATACATTCACTACAACAAAACAGGCAATTAGTGCCTAAAATATCATTGGATTTTATTGCATTTGATTTCATGAATTGGGCACTTTTGTTGGTGCAAAACTCGACACAAACTGGTATTCTCACCTCGGCACCAAATTTAGCATCAGATTTAGTGCTGGATTTAGTGCCAGGTTTAGCGTTGACTTTTGGTGCTTCCAGTTTGGCTTCAAATTTTGCTTTCTGGTTTTGCTTCTTGTGTTGCTTCCATGTTTTTTTCTAGTTTTGCTTCTAGTTTTTCTTCTAGGTTTTCTTTCGGTTTTGCTTCCAGTTTTGCTTCTAGGTTTGCTTCCGATTTTTCTTCTAATTTTTCTTCCAATTTTGCTTCCAATTTTTCTTTTGATATAGCATCGCTTCTTGCATCTATCTTTGCTTCCATTATTGCATCATTTGTTGCTTCTAATATGGCTTCTATTATTGCATCTTTTGTTGCTCCTAAAATTGCTTCCATTATTACTTCTTTGTTTGCTACATGAATTACTTCTATTTTTTCTTCCTAGATAACACCAAGTTTCACTTCCAAGATTGCTTCTAGTTTGCTTCTAGTTTGGCTTCCATTGTTGCTTCCTTTTTTTCTTCTAAAAATGCTTCTTGTTTTGCTTCCATTTATTAATTTAATATGTTTTATTTCATTTTAATTAGTTAAATATATCACGCCTCTTAAATAACTCATATGATTAAATAAAAAGATAATTATTATAATACAATCATCATTTATAATTAAAAAAAGTGATTCAAATATCTATATAAGTAGATCAAAAGAAGTGATTAAAACAAGTGATATGTAACATGATTAATAACATGTCAAAATGATACATGTCCAATAGTCGACATAAGTCAAAATGATATAAGTTAAAATGATAAATTATATAGCTCAAAATGATACAAGTCAAAATGATACATGTCCAAATGATGTAAGTCAAAATGATACAACTTAATAATATGGTACTACAAGCCATCAAAATGATACACATTAGAGTAACCATGAAAAGAGGCATCATAACGATATATCATCAATGATCCATGATGCAATCTATATGATCATGAATGTCACTGGCTACTACTAGCAACTACCTCATCATCATTTTCATCACTGACCTCCGTTTCTTTTGTATCTATGTCATCATCATCATCATTTGCCATGTGATCTGTACCAAAACCAACATATTCTTGATCTATATCATGAGGATCCTCTTGATCTTCTAGAAGACCCATTTTTTGCAAAAAAATATTATTTAAAATGAAATTTTATTATTTATTTCATGCAATAACTTATTTTTTTGTTATATATCTAATATTACAACATGTGAAACAAAAGCATAATAATTTTTTGCTCGCATGGTGGACTCTATCATGGGGGTACCCAAGGGTCCCCCCTTGCCCCCCCGACCCGTGCTCTCCTCCTTTCGGAATGTGTCTGGTGGGTACCCCCTCTATGGGATCTGTGCTTTCTCCTGCAAGCATTTTGCCGGATGTGGTGGCTTTGGGCATCTCTTTTGTGCCGGCGGTTGAACTTCCTCCGACTGCCGTTTGGAAGAATGTTTTGACTAGTGGGAATCTGGCCTCCTCATTTTTGGCCCCCCTGAGTCGGTCACATTTTTTGATGCTATGTTTGAAATTCCTGACACAGTTAGTGACAGGATCCTTTCCTCCATGGAGAATGCGGTGGTGGGGAGATTCCTCTCCTATCATCCTATAGTGGATATGGTAAGAAAGTGGATGGCCATGAAATGGATGCTTAAGGGCAGTGTGGAGATTCGTGCGATGGTCGACGGTCTCTTCCTTTTTCGATTTGCTGTTGCTGATGACTTGGTGCATACCTTGTCGTCGGGCCCGTGGGTTTATGGGAAGCACAACCTGGCTTTGTGTAGGTGGAAGCCTGGGTTTGATCCTATTATAGACCTTAACATGTCGGCTCCTATTTGGGTGCGGCTGTCGGGCTTACCTCTTGAGTTTTGGGATGAAGCCATATTCAAGGTTGTTGGTGATTCATTGGGTCAGTTTGTAACCTCAGATGTTGTCACTAAATCTAAATGAAGGTTAGTCTTTGCTTGTTTCTACATCAATATTTGTGTATATAAAGTTCTTCCTAACTCTATCAAGCTTTGCTCCAAGTTGGAAAACTGGGTCCAACCTATTTGTTACGAAAACATAGTGGTTTTTTGTCAAAGGTGTGCCAAAGCTGGGCATCTTATCACTGATTTTAAATCGCCAGTCAGTAGGGAGGTTATGGATGTGTCTAAACCCAAGAATCTAGATGAGGATACCTTGAGGCCTACGGGTATTTTGAAGATTGTTCCCCCTAATTTGGTTTGGTCTCCTATGCTTTCTCCGCATTGACTTTCACCTGGTGTTCCTCACCTTGTCTCGAACCCTAGTGGCTCTTCAATTTTGGGAACCTTATCTCAGGAGGTCTCATTGCCTCAGGATCCTAGATCCTCGGTTGTCATTGATTTGCCTATGGGGGCTTCTGATGAGGGCTTTGGCCCTGGTTCTTTGGTTGTTGATCCACTGTCTTTTACTTTGGGGACCTGTGGGGATTCGGTTGAAGGGGGTGAAATTTGGGAGGAAGAGTGTTCTAGCTTGGTTGAAGAATCTACTGAAAACTTGAGAAGTTTAAAGTTGGAGAAAGTTGAAGAGGGAGGGATATGGACTATGCCTAAAAAGAAGGGTAGGAAGAAGAAGACAAATGTGCGAGGGGATTCCAAGCCTGGGAGACCCTCGCAGAGATCCACCAGAACGTGTGAAACGACAAATGAGATTGCCCTGGGGAAGCAAAGGACATTAGAGGTGTCCTCAAAAAAAGGTCAGAAATGAGGATTTTGTCTTAGAATATTCAGGGACATAATAGTTCGCACAAACAGCGTGCCCTGAAGAACTATATAGTGGAGCATAAGATTGATGTTTGTCTCTTGCAAGAAACTAAGATGTTGATGATTAATTTTGAAAAATTTGTTAGCATTATTTGGCCTAATGCTTCTTTTATTCGCAGTGATGTTGAGGGAGCTTTGGAGGGGTTGGTTTTGCTTTGGAATCCTTCATGTTTACAGGGTCATGAATTATTCCATTGTAAAAATAGCATTGGGGTTTCGCTCTTTGTTAGTGGAAAAGTTTGGTCTATAATTAATATTTATGCTCCCAACCAGAGGAACTCAAGGAATATCCTTTGGAGAAATATGGTGTCTAAGATTAATATGAATAAGGGAGGTTGGTGGCTTGTTGCTGGAGATTTCAACTCTCCCTTGCTACCATCTAAGAAAAGTGGGGGCCTCCTAGATTACACTGACAGCATGACTAATCTAGCAAACTTCATGTGTTCTTCAGGGTTAATTGATATTGATCTTCGGGGCCAACATTTTACTTGGTCTAATTGAAGGGCTGGTGTTGATTCGACTTAGGTTAGGCTTGATCATTTCCTCTGTTCTCCCCATTGGACCAATACCTTAGGATCCAACCTAGTCACCCTTCCTAGGACAGGTTTTGACCATAACCCTCTCCTACTGACAACTAATATTCATCCTCCTAGCGGGCCCTATCCCTTTCATTTTGAAATAATGTGGAACTCTCATCCCGATTTCAAAAAGAAAATTGTTGAATGGTGGAATATTCTTGTCCAAGGGTCCCCTATGTTTAGGCTATGTTATAAACTTAAACATATTAAACTGATGGTTAAAGGTTGGAACAGGAATGTGTTTGGAGATGTTTTTCAAAGGAAAAAATAGCTTGAGGGGAGGTTAAGGATCTTGCAGAAGAATATGGATGAGGGAGATACTAGTCAACGGATTAATAATCAGGAAAAGGATGTCAGAATGGAATGAGAAAAAGTTCTAAAAAATGAAGAGGTATTTTGGAAGCAAAAATCGAGGATCCAATGGTTGAAGGAAGGTAATAGGAACACATCTTTTTTCCATGTTTATGTTGTCAAACATCGGAAAAGGAACCAAATTTGTAAACTGATAAGTAACTCAGGGGAGGTGATTTCTAATCAAGCTCTTACTAAGTCTTGTGCAGTTAATTATTTCAAGGAGGCTCTCTCAACACTAGATTGTTTGATTCTCCGGCACCTCCATGCATCCATCTCTCTGGAGGAGAAATTGGGCATTCTTAGGATTGTTTCCATGGAAGAGGTTTGGTTGGCTACTTTTAGCATGGGGGCATTCAAACCTCCTGGTCCTGATGGGTTTCCTCCTATGTTCTTTCAAATATTTTGGGATACTGTGGGCTGGGACCTTGTGCTTACAGTTAGGGACTTCTTTCAATCTGGTAAGATTCTTAAACAAATGAATCACAACCTCATTTCCCTTATACCTAAGATTAGCGAGACACTTTCAATGTCTCACTTCCGGCCTATTAGTCTATGTAACACCATCTATAAGATCATTTCTAAGATTCTTGTGAACCATCTCAAACCTCTACTTGATAAAATTATTAGCCACACTCAAAAGGGGTTTGTCCTGGGATGACATATTCTTGATGCTGCTTTGACTACCCATGAACTATTCCACTCAATGGATAGATGTAATAATGCGGGAATGGTGCTTAAACTTGATATATCCAAAACCTATGATAAGGTTCTGTGGGAATTCATTCCAAAGGTCCTAGCTAAATTTGGCTTTAACAGTTTGGTCATTAGGCTCATTATGGAGTGTGTTAGAACTATTAAGTTCTCGGTCCTGGTTAATGGATCCCCCTGCGGTTTCTTCTCTGCTGGTAGGGGGCTCAGGCAGGGAGATCCTCTCTCCCCCTACCTCTTTATTATGGTTGCCGATGTGCTTAGTAGGAATTTTACTAGTCTGCTATCAGAGAGCTCCATATCTGGTGTTAGAGCGGCTACCTCCCTATGTCTGATTGTTATGCAGCAATTTGTGGATGATACTTTTCTATTTGGGAAGGCCTCTATTGTGGAAGCTAGGATATGGAAAGCTTATCTTAACAGCTATGCCTCCTCCTCCAGGTAGTGCATCAACTACAACAAGAGTAAGATTTACTTCTTTAATTGCTCTCTTAATTTAGAAAATAGGGTGATTGCGATTCTCGGATGTGTCAGTGATTCTCTCCCATTGTTTTATCTGGGGCTTCCACTTACGGTCAAGGAGGTTCAACCGGAGTTTTGCAACTCTATTCTGGAGAGGATTCAAAGGAAGTTGGCTGGGTGGAAGGGATCCTTACTTAGTCATGCTGACAAATTACAACTCCTTACTATGGCCATACAAGGTATCCCCACTTAATTACTGGCTATCCTTAGGATGCGTAAGTATATAGCGGAAAAATTAGAAAGAATTCAAAGAAATTTTATTTGGGCCGGTACTGAGGAAAAAAATAAGATTACTCTGGTTAAATGGGAAAAGGTTTGTAGGCTTAAAATTTATGGGGGGCTTGGAATAGGGAAGATTGCTCCCTCTAACAGGGCACTGATAGCCAAGGTTGGGTGGGATCAATTAAGGAACTCCAAGGACTAGTGCAAAATCTTGATTGCTAAGTACCTTCAAAACAGGCCTTTGATTGATTGTCTTTCGAAACCCCACCCTCTTGGTTTCTTTATTTGGAGGACTATTTGTAGCATTCAAGGCCTACTAAAAAAAGGGATAAAGTGGAAAATGGGGAATGGGTTCAAAATTAAATTCTGGGAATATGCTTGGCTCTTAGATTTTCCTTTGGCTTGCTTCGATTTTCGGGGGGTGATGATTGATGCTAAGAGATTCTTTGGGATTTATATCAGTGACTATGTATTTGGCCCTTATGGTGCTAGGATTTGGAGAGAGCTATCCCTATGCTACCCCCACTCGCTAGATCCTAGTCGTCTTGCTAGATCTATTCAGGTGTTACTCTCTAGTTTTAGGTTTCCTTCCTATGACAAAGAAGATGAATTATTTTGGGCTTTAGATAAACAGGGGGATCTCTTAGTTAGATCCACTTACAAATTGCTGACTAATGATAGTTTTGTGGAGGAACACTAGAGGAGGGTCTGGAATCGTTGCATGATCCCTAAAATAATTTTTTTTCTGGTGGATGGCTTATCACAATAGGATTCTGACTCAGGATAATTTGAGAATCTGGGGATTGTGCTTTCCAAATAGATGTTTTCTTTGCAAAGAGGGGGAAGAAACTATCAATCACCTCTTGTTGCACTGCCTGTATGCTGCTGAAGTTTAGGGGATGGGTATTGAGAAACTTGAGGTCCAGTGGGTTATGAGCAAGGACCTCTTATCATTTATTATGGGCTGGAATGGGCCTTTTTTACATCCTCTTATTAGTGAAATTTGGAGGTAGACCCCCCCTATCATAGGTTGGTGTTCATGGAAGGAGAGGAATAACCGGGTCTTCAGGAATATTGAGCAGAGCCCCAAGGAGGTGTTTGGGATTGGTGTTCAGCTCATAGAGGAGAATATCTTCCTCTTTGATGGAAAACTTCTGGA
The DNA here is from genome assembly GCA_007115665.2 of Sequoiadendron giganteum. NCBI lineage: Eukaryota > Viridiplantae > Streptophyta > Pinopsida > Cupressales > Cupressaceae > Sequoiadendron > Sequoiadendron giganteum. The sequence goes on along the minus strand of CM021108.1, from coordinate 163,196,860 downwards.
GTTAGAGTCGAGGGACTTTGAAATAAAAATGGCTAAAGAATGGAACGAGGATTTAAATGCTAATGCCTTCGATAATGGGAAACTTTTAGCTAGGAGAAATACCAAATGGGAGCCTCCAAATTGCGGATGGTTTAAAATTAATTTTGATGGAGCTGCTAAAGGTAACCCAGCAAGGGCAAGTATAGGTGGGATTATAAGAGATTCTATGGGAAATATGGTGGCAGGGTTTGTTGGTGGTATCAAGGTTCAGTCAGCTCTTGTTGCTGAGGCTCATGCGCTGTTCATGGGACTCAAAATTGTTGTTTCTCTAGGGATTGTTAATCTCCATATTGAGGGAGATTCCAAAGTGGTGACGGATGCTGTAGAAAAAGATAGATTCATAGGTTGGAACACCAAGGATATTTTGATGGATGATAGCTTCCTTATGTCCAAATTAAGAGACAAAAAAGTGACTCATATTTATAGAGAAGGCAATAGTGTGGCGAATGCGTTGGCGAATCTTGGCTCGGGCTGGGATTAGGCTAAATGTTGGAGGAAAAAGGAAAGACTGCTGCCAAACATTCAAGCTTTGATAGAGTGGGAAATGGCTTCCATGGTTAATAATGACTTATAACTTTTGGATGATGAGAGCTCACTAGGGGGCCCACTGGTTAATTTGGGTGTGTTGGTGGATAAATGCTAATATTGGTATGGAGGACAGGTGGGGTGCTACAGGTAAAGATGAGTAGGTGTGGAGTAGGGGAAAGAGCATCCACATGTTGATTCTTTGGGATTGGAGAATGGGTATAGCTTATAAAATAATGATGAAATGCCAGGGAGGGAACTTAATTGATGTGATCAAGCTTAGATTTGGTGACATGATGCGACTTATTTGGAAGGCCATGTTTTCTTATCGAGTGTATGACGGTACTGTGTGTGTCACGTTTTGGGGAATGGGGTTACTTGTTTTATCTCCTAATTACATTTGGAGAAGTGAGTGTGTTAATAATGATGGGACCATCTATGATGAGTACTAGTTGTATTCTAGAGACTTTGCACTGGCTAATTTAGCTGCAGGTTCCTTTGAATTTTTATGGTGGGTTACTAATTCTAGCTTATTGGTCTACCCACGTGGGATGTTGTGCATTTCCTACTTATCTGCCAACTTCTACCTCCTCCACTATTATCAAAAAATCATTAATTGTTGTGTCTTTTCTCACTGTAAAATATTTCCACTCCACATGTGTAAATGGTATGAGGGGGTTTATCACCGTAAGCCCTGCATTAAACATCCTTTTGAGATATTTGTTTGCAACAATTGTCTTTGGTGTTTTTTGCATTTCTGTGATTTCCCTAAGCAATCTGATAGAATGGGTGGTGATCGCGTTCGAACGGAACCGGATAGTTGTGATGAATTCTGAAACAACCCTCTGGTCTGACACATTTGTGTGGAGGGAGGAATTGCTCCACTAACGGAACGATTGGTCGGCCATGATCCTATTCTTTCGGGACAATTTGCTAGTTCTTGGAAGTGTTAAAATCTGTAAAATAGATTATAACCCAAAATCAATTGAAAGAGTTAGAAACATTTATTGTAAATACAAAAGCAATTGAAATAGCATAACAACGATACCAAGAGATTGATGTGAAATGATTGAATGGAAAAATAGCATCAGATAACTATCTCCAATATCGAATAAACATACAAGCTAGGTAGCATGCTTATATAGACTAGAGAGAGGGAAGAGGTGGCAACACCGACCAATGAGGAGCAACCATCTATCAGACTAAAGATAGATAATGGATGCTAATATGTAGGAAGGTGACACCTCATAATCCTCTCACCTAATTAAACATGCTTTATTAACCTAAGCAAGCTTAAATAAATGTGTAGAAAAAACCTTATAGTAAGGAATAAAAAACCTACACTAACACCCCCCCTTAAGCATAGCTTAGGTGGGTACAGAGATGGGTCTCGACAAATCAAGCCTCATGAGGTACCCATGT
>CM021108.1:163132889-163194774 GCA_007115665.2 Sequoiadendron giganteum | reverse complement strand
TTGGCCCTGGTTCTTCGACTGTTGATCCGTTGTCTTTAACTTTGGGGACCTGTGGGGATTCGGTTGAAGAGGGTGAAATTTGGGAGGAAGAGTGTTCCGATTTGGTTGAAGAATCTATTGAAAAATTGGAATGTTTAAAGTTGGAGAAAGTTGAAGAGGGAGGGATTTGGACCATGCCTAAGAAGAAGGGTAGGAAGAAGAAGGTAGATGTGGGAGGAGATTCCAAGCCTAGGAGACCTTCGCAGAGATCCATCAGAACGCGTGAAACGACAAACGAGATTGCCCTGGGGGAGCAGAGGACATTAGAGGAGTCCTGAAAAAAAGGTCAGAGATGAGGATTATGTCTTGGAATATTTGGGGACTTAATAGTTCACACAAACAACGTGCTCTGAAGAACTATATCATGGAGCATAAAATTGATGTTTGTCTCCTACAAGAAACTAAGATGCTGAAAATTAATTTTGAAAAGGTTGTTGGCATTATTTGGCCTAATGCTTCTTTTATTCATAGTGATACTTAGGGAGCTTCGAGGGGGTTGGCTATGCTTTGGAATCCTTTTGATTTACAGGGTCAGGAATTATTTCATTGTAAAAATAGCATTGGGGTTTTGCTCTTTGTAAATGGAGAAGTTTGGTCTATAATTAATATTTATGCTCCCAACCAGAGGAACTCTAGGAATTTCCTTTGGAGAAATATGGTGTCTCAAATTAATATGAATAAGGGAGGTTGGTGGCTTGTTGCTAGAGATTTCAACTCTCCCTTGCTACCATCTAAGAAAAGTGGGGGCCTCCTGGATTACACTGACAACATGATTGATCTGGCAAACTTCATGTGTTCTTTGGGGTTAATTGATATTGAGCTTCAGGGACAGTGTTTTACTTGGTCTAATAGAAGGGCTAGTGCTGATCTGATTCAGGTTAGGCTTGACCATTTCCTCTGTTCTCCCCATTGGACCAATACCTTAGGAGCCAACCTAGTCGCTCTTCCTAGGATGGTTTCTGACCATAACCCTCTCCTGCTAACCACTAATATTCATCTTTCTAGTGGGCCCTATCCCTTTTGTTTTGAAATAATGTGGAACTCTCATCCTGACTTCAAGAAGAAAATTGCTGAATGGTGGAATATTCCTATCCAAGGGTCTCCTATGTTCAGGCTATGTTATAAACTCAAACATATTAAACTGATGGTTAAAGGTTGGAACAGGAATGTGTTTGGAGATGTTTTTCAAAGGAAAAAATAGCTTGAGGGGAGGTTAAGGATCTTGTAGAAGAATATGGATGAGGGAGATGCTAGTCAACAGATTAATAATCAGGAAAAGGTTGTCAAAATGGAATGGGAAAAAGTTCTAAAAAATGAAGAGGTATTCTGGAAGCAAAAATCAAGGATCCAATGGCTAAAGGAAGGAGATAGGAACACATCTTTTTTTTCACATTTCTCCTGTCAAACATCGAAAAAGGAACCAAATTACTAAACTGATAAGTAACTCTAGGGAGGTGATTTCTGATCAAGCTCTTATTAAGTCCTATGCGGTTAATTATTTCAAGGAGGCTCTCTCAGCCCCTACAGGGGTGCCCAACTTGACACTGGATTGTTTGGTTCTCCGGCACCTCCCTGCGTCCATCTCTCTGGAGGATAACTTGGGCATTCTTAGGAGTGTTTCCATGGAAGAGGTTTGGTTGGCTACTTTTAGCATGGGGGCATTCAAAGCTCCTGGTCCTGATGGGTTCCCTCCCACGTTCTTTCAATTTTTGTGGGATATTGTGGGCTGGGACCTTGTGCTCGCAGCTAGGGACTTCTTTCAATCTGGTAAGATTCTTAAACAAATGAATCACAACTTCATTTCCCTTATACCTAAGATTAGCGAGCCACTTTCAATGGTTGACTTCCGACCTATTAGTCTATGTAACACCATCTATAAGATCATTCTAAGATTCTTGTTAACCGTCTCAAACCTCTACTTGATAAAATTATTAACCACACTCAAAAGGGGTTTGTCCTGGGTCGGCATATTCTTGATGCTGCTTTGACTACCCATGAACTATTCCACTCAATGGATAGATGTAATAATGTGGGAATGGTGCTTAAACTTGATATATCCAAAGCCTATGACAAGGTTCTATGAGAATTCATTCCAAAGGTCCTAGCTAAGTTTGGCTTTAATAGTTTGGTCATTGAGCTCATTATGGAGTGTGTTAGAACTATTAAGTTCTCTGTCCTGGTTAATGGATCCCCCTACGGTTTCTTCTTTGCTGGTAGAGGGCTCAAGCAGGGAGACCCTCTTTCCCCCTACCTCTTTATTATGGTTGCCAATGTGCTTAGTAGGAATTTTACTAGTTTGCTGTCAGAGGGATCCATATCTGGTGTTAGAGCGGCTACCTCACTTTGTCTGATTGTTGTGCAACAATTTGTGGATGATACTTTTCTTTTTGGGAAGGCCTCTATTGTGGAAGCCAGGAAATGGAAAGCTTGTCTTAACAACTATGCCTCCTACTCTGGACAGTGCATCAACTACAACAAGAGTAAGATTTACTTCGTTAATTGCTCTTCTATTTTGGAAAATAGGATGACTGCGATTCTCGGATGTGTCAGTGATTCTCTCCTGTCGGTGTATCTGGGGCTTCCACTTACGGTCAAGGAGGTTCAACCAGAATTTTGGAACTCTATTCTGGAGAGGATTCAAAGGAAGTTGGATGGGTGGAAGGGATCCTTACTTAGTCATACTAGCAAATTACAACTCCTTATTGCGGCCATACAGGGTATCCCCACTTACTTTCTGGCTATCTTTAGGATGCCCAAGTATATAGTGGAAAAGTTAGAAAGAATTCAAAGGAATTTTCTTTGGGCTAGTGCTGAGGAGAAAAAAAAGATTGCTCTGGTTAAATGGGAAAAGGTTAGTCGGGCTAAAATTTATGGGGGGCTTGGAATAAGGAAGATTGCTCCCTCTAACAGGGTGCTGATAGCCAAGGTTGGGTGGGATCAATTAAAGAACTCCAAGGACTAGTGCAAAATCCTGAATGCTAAGTACCTTCAAAATAGGCCTTTGATTGATTGTCTCTTGAAACCCCACCCTTGGTTCCATTATTTGGAGGAGTATTTGCAGCATTCAAAGCCTGCTAAAAAAAGGGATAAAATGGAAAATGGGGAATGGGATCAAAATTAAATTTTGGGAAGATGCTTGGCTCTTAGATTTCCCTTTGGCTTGTTCCGATTTTCAGGGGGTGATGATTGCTGCTCAGAGATTCTTTGGGATTTATATCAGTGACTATGTGTCTGGCCCTTCTGGTGCTAGGATTTGGAGAGAGCTATCCCTATGCTGCCCCCACTCACTAGATCTTAGTCGTCTTGCTAGATCTATTCAGGTGTTACTCTCCAGTTTTAGGTTTCCTTCCTATGACAAAGAGGATGAATTATTTTGGGCTTTAGATAAACAGGGGGATCTCTCAGTTAGATCTGCTTACAGACTGCTAACTAATGATAGTTATGTGGAGGAACACTGGAGGAGGGTTTCGAATCATCGTATGATCCTTAAAATAAATTTTTTCTGGTGGACGACCTGTCACAATAGGATTCTGACCCAGGATAATTTGAGAATCTGGGGATTGTGCTTTCCCAATAGATGTTTTCTCTACAAAGAGGGGGAAGAAACTATCAATCACCTCTTGCTACACTGCCCGTATGCTGCTGAAGTTTGGGGGATGGCTATTGAGAAACTTGAGGTTCAGTGGGTTATGAGCAAGGACCTCTTATCATTTATTATGGGCTGGAATGCACCTTTTTTACATCCTCTGGTTAGTGAAATTTGGAGGTAGACCCCCCTATCATAGGTTGGTGTTTATGGAAGGAGAGGAATAATTGGGTCTTCAGGAATATTGAGCGGAGCCCATAGGAGGTGTTTGGGATTGGTGTTCGGCTCATAGATGAGAATATCTTCCTCTTTGATGGAAAACTTCCGGAGTTAAGGCCAAGGGACTTTGAAATAAAAATGGCTAAGGAATGGCACCAGGATTTAAATGCTAATGCCTTTGATAATGGGAAACTTTTAGCTAGGAGAAATACCAAATGGGAGCCTCCAGATTGTGGATGGTTTAAAATTAATTTTGATGGAGCTGCTAAAGGGAACCCAGGAAGGGCAAGTATAGGTGGGATTATAAGATATTCTATGGGAAATATGGTGGCAGGGTTTGCTGGTGGCATCGGGGTTTAGTCGGCTCTTGTTGCTGAGGCTCGTGCGCTGTTCATGGGACTCAAAATTGCTGTTTCTCTAGGGATTGTTAATCTCCATATTGAGGGAGATTCCAAAGTGGTGACGAATGCTGTGGAAAAAGATAGATTCATAGGTTGGAACACCAAGGACATTTTGATGGATGCTAGATTCCTTATGTCCAAATTAAGAGACAAAAAAGTAACTCATATTTATAGAGAAGGAAATAGTGTGGCAGATGCATTGGCAAATCTTGGCTCGGGCTGGGATTCGGCTAGATGTTGGAGGAAAAAGGAAAGACTGCCGCCAAACATTCAAGCTTTGATAGAGCGGGAAAGGGTTTCCATGGTTAATAATGACTTGCAACTTTTGGATGACGAGCGCTGACTGGGGGGCCCACTGGTTAATTTGGGTGTGTTGGTGGATAAATGCCAATATTGGTATGGAGGACAGGTGGAGTGTTACGGGTAAATATGAATGGGTGTGGAGTAGGGGAATGAGCATCCATGTGTTGATTCTTTGGGATTGGAGAATGGGTATAGCTTATAAAATAATGATGAGATGGTAGGGAGGGAACTTAATTGATGTGATCAAGCTTAGATTTGGTGACATGATGCGGGTTATTTGGAAGGCCGTGATTTCTTATCGGGTGTATGACGGTACTGTGTGTGTCACATTTTGGGGAATGGGGTTACTTGTTTTATCTCCTAATTACATTTGGAGAAGTGAGTGTGTTAGTAATTATGGGACCATCTATGATGAGTACTGGTTGTATTCTAGAGGCTTCGTGCCGACTAATTTAGCTGGAGGTTCCTTCAGCTTTTTATGGTGGGTTACTAATTCTAGCCTATTGGTCTACCCGCATGGGATGTCGTGCCTTTCCTACTTATCCACCAACTTCTGCCTCCTCCACTGTTATCAAAAAATCATTAATTGTTGTGTCGTTTCTCACTGTAGCATATTTCCCCTCCATGCGTGTAAATGGTATGAGGGGATTAATCGTCGTAAGCCTTGCATTAAACATCCTTTTGAGATATTTGTTCACAACGATTGTCTTTGGTGTTTTTTGCATTTTTGTGATTTCCTTGAGCAGTCTAACTGAATGGGTGGAGATCACGTTCGGATGGAGCTGAATAGTTGTGATGAATTCTAAAACAACCCTTTGGTCTAGCAGATTTGCATGGAGGGAGGAATTGCCCTGCTTATGGAACGACTGGTCGGCCATGATCCTATTCTTTCGGGACAATTTGCTAGTTCTTGAAGTGTTAAATCATAAAGTAGATTTCCATAACCCAAAATCAATTGAAAGAGTTAGAAACATATATTGTAAATGCAAAAGCAATTGAAACAGTATAACAACGATACCAAGAGATTGATGTGAAATGCTCGAATGGCAAAATAGCATCAGATAACTATCTCCAATATCGAATGAAAATACAAGCTAGGTAGCATGCTTATATAGACTAGAGAGAGGGAAGAGGTGGCAACACCGACCAATGAGGAGCAACCATCTATCAGACTAAAGATAGATAATGGATGCTAATATGTAGGAAGGTGACACCTCATAATCCTCTCACCTAATTAAACATGCTTTATTAAACTAAGCAAGCTTAAATAAATGTGTAGAAAAAACCTTATAATAAGGAATAAAAAACCTACACTAACACCCCCCCTTAAGCATAGCTTAGGTGGGTACAGAGATGGGTCCCGACAAATCAAGCCTGATGAGGTACCCATGTACAATGAAATCCCCCCCCCAAAAGAGAAGTAGGCCCCCCCCCACAAAAGAGAGTATGCCCCCCCCAGAATAGAGAGAGAAAGAAAGGAGCTAAGAAGCCCCCTAAAAGGAGGACACCTGTCACACCCCAAGCAAAGCTCGCAAATGAATGAACTTGCTCTCAGTGAAGGGTTTGGTGAAGATGTCAGCTGTCTGATCTAATGTCGAACAATACTGAAGATCAAGAACCTGCTCATGAATCAACTCCCGAATGTAGTGCATGTGAATCTCAATGTGTTTGGTCCGCTGATGATGGACCGGATTGCGAGAGATCTGAATAGCACTCTGGTTGTCACAAAAGATGATTGTAGGCTTCCGAAAGGAAATGTCAAACTCAGTGAGAATGTGTTGAAGCCAAATGGCCTCAGTAGCAGCATTAACTGCTCCTCAATACTCAGCCTCTGTGGATGAAAGAGCAATAGCAGACTGCTTCTTGCTCGACCAAGAAATCGGACCAGAACCAAGAGAGAAGCAATACCCTGAAGTAGACTTGCGATCCTGAGAATCACCTGCCCAATCTGAATCTATGTATCCCACTAAGTCAATATCCATGCCTGCTGCAAAATGAATCCCATAACTGTGAGTGCCCTGTACATAGTGAAGAATCCGCTTAGCTGCTTTCCAATGCAGCTCATGTGGCTCTTGCATGAACCTGGAGACCAGGCCCACTGCATAAGAAATATCAGGCCTCGTGTGAGTCAAGTATATGAGACTCCCAACCAATTGGCGATACAAGGTAGCATCTACCAACTTAGGTGAAGCACAAGAAGCCTCAAGTTTGACCCTTGATAGAAATGGAGTTGGTGCAGGCTTACAATCAGCCATGCGAAATCGAGAGAGCATATCAAGAGCATACTTGGGCTGAGAAAGAAAGATACCAGCCGAAGACTATGTAATCTCAATGCCCAAGAAATAGTGAAGAAGACCCAAGTCAGACATCAGAAAATGATCATGAAGGGTAGTTTTCACTGCCTTGATGGTGGATGAGGAACTCCCTGTAATCAGCAAGTCATCAACATAGAGAACAAGGAAAGTGAGAGTATCATCTTGCTACAAAATGTAGACATTCGGATCAGAATGGCACTGAGTGAACCTAACTGATAGAAGAAAGGAGTCCATCTTGGCATACCAGGCTCGTGGGGCCTATTTAAGACCATAGAGAGACTTCCGAAGTCGGAAAACAAGTGAAGGATCCTGGATGAACCCCTGTGGCTGCTCCATAAATATCTCCTCCTGAAGGTCACCGTGAAGAAAGGAACTCTTCCCATCCATCTGATGAACATCCCAGCGATGGGTTGCAGCAATGGCAAGGATAAGTTAGATTGAAGTCATCTTGGCAACTGGCGCAAAAGTCTCAGAGTAGTCAATCCCAGGAACTTGGGAGAATCCTTTTGCGACCAAGTGAGCCTTATGTTTTTCAACTGACCCATCTACAACAAATTTTGTTCGATAGACCCACTTGCATCGAACAAGTTTTCTTCCCTTAGGAAGTGGGACTAAATCCCAAGTATGGTTCATTTCCAAGGAACTGAACTCTTCCTACATAGCAGCATCCCACTTGGGGACACCAAAAGCTTCCCTAAAGAATTGTGAATCAGAAGCTAAAGCAAAGAAGAGATGAGGAGCCTGCTCGAACTGTGACCTTGTTCGTCTTGCATCTGAAGGATCACCAACCCAATCACCTGCTGACTCCAAAGTCTGACGAGCCCAAAGAGGCCCAATGGCAGGAGAATTTGGAGGAGAATCATCATCCTTTGAATGATGACTAAGAGAGGAGGAAGATGAACCCTCATCATCACCATCTAAAGTGGAGGAAGAAGACTCCTCAGGAGGATTTTGATCCTCAGAAGAACTATCATAATGAAGTCATAGTGTCTCCATGGGGATGAAGGATGGAGAAGTGGTAGAAGAATTATCTTCCTCAAACTGAACACTCCTCTCAATGAAGAGCTCATGTGTGGTAGGGTGGAGTAGCCTGTAGCCTTTGACACCATCTGGATAGCCAACAAATATGCAAGGCCTACTTTGCGGATCCATTGCCTTGCGTTTCTCTGCTGGAATGTGGGCCCATGTAGGAGTCCCAAACACTCAGAAGTGCTTGACTATGGGTTTCCAACCGGTCCAAGCTTGAAAAGGAGTTACCCCCTTCACAGCTCAGTGAGGAACCCGGTTCTGGATATAACATGCACAGTTGATGGCCTCTGCCCAATACTGAGGTGCCAATGATTTAGAGTGGATCATGCAATTGGCCATTTCCTTCAATGACCGATTCTTTCGTTCTGCAACTCCATTTTGTTGTGGACTGTAGGGAACTGTGTGCTGAAGATTAATACCTTCTGAGGTATAAAACTGCTCAAACCTCTGGTTGACATATTCCTCGCCATTATCGGTGCGCAGAACCTTGACAACCTTCCCAGATTGTTTCTCTGCAAAAGCTTTAAATTCTTGAAAGGACTCAAAGACTTCATACTTTTGTTTGAGAAAATATACAAAGGTGTATCAGGAAAGATCATCAATGAAGGTCAATACATATCTAGCTCTACTGAATGAAGGATGCTGAAATGGATCAGCCAAATCACTGTGTACTAACTCCAAGAGCTGTGTGGCTCTCCATGCTTTGCCTTTGTCAATTTTTTCTTCAGGATGCTTGCCAAGAATGCAACCTTGACAAACTCCATCAGAGAATCGAATAGAAGGCAACCCTGTAACCATGTCATGCTGACTAAGCTGTTGCAAGTAGCGGTAATTCAAGTGCCCAAACCACTGATGCCACAAATGACTCACCTCATTTGAGTGAGTGAGCAATGCTAGTGAAGGAGAATCAGGAACAAAATGAGAAAATTGATAGAGCCGAGACTGGTTATCAACTTTTCCTATAGCAACTATAGACCCATTGTGCAGATCATTAATAACCATAGAATCAGGTGTAAATTCAACTCTCTTGCCAGAACCTGTATGGGTAATCTGGTAGACAAATAGAAGATTAGTTGACAAAGAAGGCACACAAAGAACATCATGGAATGTCCCATCACCAATTTCAATAGACCCTCTCCCATGAACTTCTTCTGGTGTATCATTTCCCATAAGAATATCAGGCACAGAACATGACTCCAAGGATGAGAAGCTTTCCTTTCTATTGGCCATGTGGTGAGAAGCACCTGAGTCAATTACCCAAGAATTTGGTTGAGAAGCTCTTGCAACTAAGGCCTTGCCCTTTCCTTTCCCCTTACTCTTTTTTGTGTTCTTTGAAGACCCTTCTGATGAGACTTGTTTGACAAAATTAGGCACGTGGATATTGTTCTTCTCAAGAAGATGTGATAGGTGATCAATCTATTTTTTCAAGCACTTATGTTCATCATGACCGAGTTTCTTGCAATAAGAACACTGAATTTTCTCCTTCTTAGGCTTGTCACCTTTTGAAGAAGAGGCATTATTCATTGCTTTAGAAGCAATTGATGTTTGTTCTTGCTTCTTTTCTTCTTGGTTCTTTTGTTTCTTCTCTTTCTTAGCAACCCCCTTCTGATCTTTAGTGCCCTGATTTGCAGTCAAGGCATGAGATTTAGAGGGCTTAATTGCACCCATTTGAACCAATTTGTCTTGCTCCTTAGTGATTTCATTAGCAAAATCATCTAAAGAAGGCATCTTATATGTGGTTCGCAAGGCACTTTTTGTGGCATAGAATGTAGAAACAAACACAGAGTAGTTAGGACCAAGTTTGGAAAGAATGCTAAGAATCAATTGACTATCTTTCTTTTCTATCCCACACTGTTTCAACTGTAATCTTAAAGCCTTTAGTTTTGTGAAGAAATCCTGAATTGTATCAAAATTACATGGATTTAACCCTATCAACTCATTCTCCAATAAATGTCCTCTTAGTTCATCTTGTGCACCAAAGAGTTTTTCTAAAGTAGTCCATACATCATTTGGTGTTGTAGAAGACTCAATATGGAAAATTAATTCTGGAGATACAGACATACATAGAGTTCCAAAAGCTTCATCAAGTTTGTTAAACCATTTAGGCTTTTCTACAATTAGAGATGGTTCAGTTTCAATACCCATAGTTACTCGAAACAATCCTAACTTCTTAAGTTGTATACTCATCTTGGACTTCCACTCATAGTAGTTGTAGGGTGTGAGTATAGGTACTATTAATTGATCCATTTTAATGTAGAATTAGATTGTTGTTGTTTGTGAGGAAAGAAAAGATGCACGAACACACAAGACACCCCCCCTTTTTCACTCAATCACAGAACCCCCCCAAGAAAATTTGATTTGGCACTTTATATTTAGTGCGTTTACAATTACCATCAGCAAGAAATATTGAGTGGACTTGATCTCAATGCTATTACAGATCCTCAAAAGGAGCATATGCTGAAAATACAAATTGGGCACAATACCCAATAAAATAAACAACACCACTGCAAGCTACATGAAAAAACATTCACTTTTAAAAAAAAGAATCACCTCGATCTGAGGTTTTATGCAAAAGTTATGCCTTTTCGAAGTTTCCAAAATGAGGACTGTGCAGTGTCACGACTGAGAATCTGTAATTTCTGGAAAAACTCTGCATCCAAATCAAAAAAATACTGCACTATTGCATAGAGCACGAAAAAATAGTCAAGATCAAAAATTTTTTTGTGAGAAACGGAGTCCGTATGAGCAAGAACGGAGCTTTTGAAAACTGTCTTCAAATCTAAAACTACCAACGGAGAGGGGTACGGCTGAAGCTTTCTGAGTTCGATACTGCAAAATATATAAGCTGCATGCAAAAAATAAAAGATACCCAGATGGTTTTTTGATGCGGTGAACAAAACCCAAAAGGTGTTTTTCCTGATTAGGTACAAAAGATGTAGATCTAATGTAAATCAGTCACCTTTAGCAAGAAAAAATGACTCCAGTAACCAAAAAACAGCATGCAAAGGATGTATCAGCTACCTAAGATAAGCAAAGGTATGTTGCAACCTGCAATACTGATTGAAACACAAAATATGCAAGCCGATTGATAGAAACAAGATTTTTGAATCTTCATAAATCTTTTATGATTCTCCAGATCTTCAAAAATAATGCAAGAGAAGAGAATACAGGATTTTACAAGATCTCTACAAAGAATCTAACCTTACAAAACTTGCTCTGATACCATGTTAAAATCCGTAAAATAGATTATAACCCAGAATCAATTGAAAGAGTTAGAAACATATATTGTAAATACAAAAGCAATTGAAACAGCATAACAACGATACCAAGAGATTGATGTGAAATTCTCGAATGGAAAAATAGCATCAGATAACTATCTCCAATATCGAATAAAAATACAAGCTAGGTAGCATGCTTATATAGACTAGAGAGAGGGAAGAGGTGGCAACACCGACTAATGAGGAGCAACCATCTATCAAACTAAAGATAGATAATGGATGCTAATATGTAGGAAGGTGACACCTCATAATCCTCTCACCTAATTAAACATGCTTTATTAACCTAAGCAAGCTTAAATAAATGTGTAGAAAAAACCTTATAGTAAGGAATAAAAAACCTACACTAACAGAAAGGACAGAAGGGTTTCCGTTGGTGGGATTTCATTTGAAGTTAGCGAGGATGTCATTGCGCAGGCTACGGGTTTGAAGTGCGAGGGGAAAAAATATTCTAAACACACCAAAAATCTAGACCACGAGAGCCTTAAGGCATTCTTCAGAGGTGAGGAGACTCCAGTTAGGAATTAGGCGGGGTTTGAAAGAGCTGAGCTCCCTAAGCCATGGGACGTGGTCTGTATGGCACTGATGAAATATGTGACATTGGAAGGTAGGTAAAAAACTTGTTTCTTCTATCATTTCCCTTTGCTTAACCATCTCAGGCATAAAATGTTGCTTGGCTTTCCATTTTTCCTTCTTATGGACCTGGAAAGCTCGGTGGACAAATGTAATGCGGCGGCCTATCAAAATCCCTATGATCTCCTGCCACTCTCGCTCCATCAGGGGCTTATCCTTTGCTTGTACCACTTCCATCTTGCTCTCTGCCTGCCTGAAGCCATCACTATCCATGTTGAGAACATTGAACCCATCTCTTCGTTTCATATCTCCCTGGCCGAGTCCAAGAGCCCTCCTCAGAAGCCTTTTACTGACAATATGGCGAGTGTCAAAACCAATTTTGCCACCAAAAAGCTTAAGGGTGGGTTAGGCATGGCTCATGCTAGGGCAGCGAAAGGGCTCTGTGAGCTAAAGGCCACTCAGGCTGTCACGACTGATAATGTCACTAAGTTGAAAAAAGGTAAGGAGAAATGCATGTAGGCTACGACTGTTAAAGATGGCAAGGGAAAGAATGCGGTTGGGAAAGATTCCAGAGGGGATATGGTTGTAGGGATCACAGAGCTGACTGGTGGGCAAAGTGTTAGGAGGAGATCAGGGAGGCTGGCCAAGAACAACAAAAAGATTAATTATTGAAGACTCGGAGGTGGAGCAGTCGGATAGCACATGATACAAGGAGGAAGAGTCTGATGATGAGATTGAAGACATGGGGGAGAGGCCCCTACCTACTCTGATGGACAGCAAGATTCCTTGCCATGGCTCTTACTCGCACTCTCCACTGGTGAATGAGCCTGGTAGGATTCAAGAGACTAGGGATGTTGGGGAAGATTCAAACATGGTGGCAAAGAGATTGAACAGTCTGGACAAAAGATTTAGGCGCTTGACCCGCTTCACAATGAAACCGAGCCACTTTGTTACTAGTGCATTGTCAAATGTCATAAAAGAGGAATTGGAGGGGAATAATAGCTAGGAAAACAAAGAGTAGGTGGGAAATGAGGCAGTCGACCTCCTGATTAAGAACTGGGATGATGCCAATTAGTTGCTCCTATTGCTGGTTTGTCGGTTGTTTTTCGGCTGTTTGTGTGTTGTCTCTAGGCTATCTCTGGTTTTTTTCTGTTAATGTTTGATGTTTATGTCTTGTCCTTTTTTGGCCCTAGTGGCTCGTTGTGAGGGGTACAGTGCCCCGTAAATGCTGTTTAAATTTTCAAAAACAAAAGCATATTAATGTTACATCATATCAAAGTGCACATACCAAAACAAAAATGCAAAAATGTTACGGCTAATATGTCATTCTAATGATGTAAAACATGCAACAATTATAATAAACATTAGTAAAATATTCTAGCATTTAGTGAAAGCGGAAGAAAGATGATTGGAACTCTAGAGGCCCACCATAATGGATTTCAATATTCTACCATGCCAGTAGAAGAGAGAGCTGATATCATGTATCCAACATTAAGCATGCATTCTTCCAACCAATGGACAAGGAGATGATTACTTTGCTTCATTTTCATTTTCAGAACCATATCATAACCAAGAAGAACAAGGATGTCTAGTTTTAAGTGGAGGTAATGGATGTGGTCCAAACTTTAGGAGGGGAAAGAAGGTCAATGTATGATCTTGATGAAATTGAGGAAGAATAGCAAGAAAGGGACAAGAAAAATAAAATTAATGTAGAGTTTCAAGGATTTGTCAAGCGAGTAACAGAGCTATGGGAGTAGCCTCATCTAAAATATTTTGAACTAGAGTTTGATATACCATTTAGAGAGCTTGGTTTTCATGGAGTTCCTTTCAAAGAGTCTGATTTTATTGTTCCTATGATAAAAATTTTGGTAGAGTTGGTGGAATTACCTTTCTTAGTAATCACTATTAGTGAGATTGAGATTGTTAACCTTGAGAGAGTAGGACTTGGGAAAAAATAATTTGATATGGCTATTGTTTTCATCCTATACAACCATTGCAAAAAAAGTTAAGCTAGCATCAAATAACATGAAAAAATTTAGTTGCTACTATGCCAAGAATAAAATAAAAGGACACAATGTTCCTTCCAGTGGCTTGATGATTGCAACTGAGGATTTATTGAATTTCAGTGGAGTAAAATGAAAATTAAAAGTAGTTGATTTATATAATATATGTACATTAAATAGTTTATGGTGCAAAATTATTTCTGATGCCTTCTATAGCTAATGCTACACTCATTTCAGGCATTAATAAAATGCATCCAACCTAGAGTTTGTGTGACATTGTTTTTTCCCTAGGATATTTTTCAAAATCATCACCCTCAGCCTGATTTAGGATAAAACATCAATAATGAGCAAATTAACAAAAAATCAAGAGTGAATAATACATAATCTATGTTCAAGCCTCATGTGAAAATATTCGATTAATATTCTCCTTTTCTTCAATGTTTCTATGCCCTCCGGGTTATTCCATGTGTCAATTTCCTATAGCCCCATTGATAATCTGTCTGTAAAGGAGGGACCTACACATAATAGAGGGAAACACTCAGGATTGACCCACATCACCCGCTATCGGTCATCGATTCTCTTCAAAGCTCTACTTGGAAATACTAGGCCCACCATCGGACCTGACACACGGTGACCGCCCAACAACCCATGAGACTATTTTCATGAAGAATAAACTAGAACAAGCACAGAGGGAACGATCGAGATGCTGCCACATGATTTATTGATTACCGTTGATTTTCATTTGATACCACTTGCAGTATTTAATAAAGACATTAGGCCCACCCAAGCACAAGACATGTGGCTTAAGTCTGCTAGGCCATGTGAATAAAATAATAAGAAATGATACAAGATGGGTGCATGGGGAATGGTCGTGATCTACTCGTGATGATTAAATGACCACCATAGATTTCCTTTTTTGCACATGCCAAAATTGTTAGTTCTTAAAATGGGGCCACAACTAGGTCGATGAGACTTAAACCTCTAAGAGAGAAAATTAAAACATAAGTCTTTAAACATGAATTATTTAGCCTGACTACAGGAAAAATTCAAACGATAAGCTTGTAAATGGTAACCAACAAACCTAGGAAAAAGTGGTCGATGTGGATAATGATTTCAATGGCTCAAGATATAGCTTAAGTGATCGGTAACTAGATGTGATGGGTCAACAGAGAATTAGAATGTTCAATGGTGATGACCATATGAGTTTTGAAAAGAGGGTTTCTAACCTAAAACCCTTAACCTTACCCAGAAGCTCAAAATCATGATAAGGCAAGACACATCACAAATTTTCAAAAAATATTAGGATCTCTACTAACACTTTTTAGGAGAAAGACTAAAAATAGAAAATCAACCCAATTATTCCAAATTAAACTTGAAATAGAAAAATTAATCTCAAAATAAGTAGAACCAAAAATTAAATTGCCGAATGAGAAGGGCAAGACCATGTTTACTAGTCACCAAAAGTGAGTTTTTGGAGGCTGACTAGGACTCATTCGCCCAGGGGAAAATGGGTCCATTGTTACGGTTTTTCTACAACTTATGAGAGCCTCTGATGTTGATCTGTAGCTTTCAATTTGTCCAAGTGACAGTGTCAGAATGTCAAAAATAATTTATGTAGGTGAGTTTCCGTGAGATGACAACAATTTTGGAAAATTTTGCAACTTTGTCAACTTCTCCAAATTTTCTCTTAAAGAGGTCCTTAAGATTTTTTCCACCTAGACCTAAAAAAAAATATAAGAGTGAAAAAATGTTTTATTTTGGTGAATGGGGGTTTGCCTTGATCAAACCCCATTTTAGTAATCAAGCCTTGAAATGAATTAAAGAATGAAAGAGGGAATGAAGAAAGCTATGTTACCACTCAAAAAACCCCTAGATAAGTCCTTAAATAAATGTTTACAACTTGTATGAAATGGATTCAATGGATTTGGATCTTGAACTTTGAATCTTGCTTGAAATAGTGCCTTGAATGCTTGATTTTATCATGAAACCTAAATCACAATGTTAGCTCCAAAAAAATGCATGATGGAAAAATACTTTGACATGATGAATGGATCTTGATTGCTGCAATAAAACTCTAATAAATCTACCTTTAAATGCCTTTGATCATAAACTTTGTTGTATGAATTCTCACTTCAAATTGGTAGGTTGTTTCTTGAAATATTTTAGGTGAAGCATAGTGAAATATCCTTATATTTATAGGTATGTATCCTTAATTTCTTGACATTAAAATATCACAAGTCAACATTGAATTATGGATTTGAAAACATTGAAATACCACTAAAAACATAATTTAAATTTAGATCCTAAGGTCTAGGGAAAACCCATTCAACCCTGGGCGAATGGGTCTTAGGTCCCTAAACCTAGGATACACATTACTCAATTTGGAGTGTTATGTTTGGGCATTAATTAATGTCGGGTTTCTCCTTTATAAAATATAATTAAAGATGCTTGGAAAATGAATTAAAGGGCCAATTAAGGCATAATTGAGATCAATTAGTCAAGGGACACCTAAACAAGTATTAAATTGTAAAGGGATACACTTTACAACACTAAATTAAGGCACAACTAAGTCCAATTTAACTAGGAAATCCCAAAAAAAGTGAGCAAAATGAATATTCATTTTTGAAAGAAAAATGGATATCCATTTTTTACATCAACCTTTGCATTTGAGTTTAACCCAACAATACTTTGTCATGAATTGGAAGAGATTGTATCCAAAGAAAAGTACAATGTTTAAAATTATTCTCTAAAGTGGTCAAGAAAATTTGAAAGTCGAGCTTGTAGTGTTTGGTCTTTTGAGAAGTACGAAATGATCTTTCACTCTTTATGCACTGATTGTATTCTCTCAACAATTTGGGCCTGCATGAATTGACAAAAAATGGAGGATCATGATCTAATCCATTCTTGGCCTCATATCTTTATAGACTAGTAAGTGTAAGAAATTTCAAAGGTCATAGTACTTGGTGGTTGTTCTCTCATGATGGAAAATCAGTTTGGTATAGTTTGTAGATGTGCAAATGGTGTTTTGAATGAGATAAAAGAATAACATGTTTCTTATCTTTTCCAAAAAATTTATGTTGACACACAAAAGGCTATAATGAAAGTTATAGGTGAGGATTTCTTGGGAGCGACCATGGACATGATGAATTTTTTTTTTAATGCTTCTTCTCCATCTACATGCAAGTGTCAGGTTATAATCTGTGGGGGTTTTCTATAACACAAAGGATGGTGGTCATGGAGGTAATTGATAGCTTTGTCACTACCCCAACCTCTAGGATAATGGTGGTTGTTATAGATTTGAATATAGAGAAAAATAAATATTAAATCATAAAAGGCTAGGAACCTATTAAAAAAGGGAGTTGAACTGAAAAATAACATCAAAAACTTCATTTCTTTCTTGTAAGCCAACCCTGATGTTCTATCTCAAGAAAGTATAGTTAAGTTTCTAGACATTGTTGATGGTGTGGGTTATGTGTATCACAAGCTTTGATGCTTTTGCATCTAATGTAATGATTTTTTCTCTTGATGTAATTATTTTGCTAAGCATTTCTAATTGTGTAGGTTATCTATATCATAAACTTTGATGCTTTTGCATCTGATGTAATGATTTATATAATATAATATTATAAATATTAATATTTATTAAATATTAATATTATTATAGTTATAGTATTATATTAAATATAATACATGTTAATATAATATATGAATGAATTATATAATATATATTAATATATGATATATACAAATATAAAATATATAAAATATTTTTATTAATATTAATATCATAACATATTAAATGTAATATATAGTGGTTTTTATATCTTAATATTTCTACTTTTAATAAATGAATATCCATTTTTATCGGATATCTTATTTTTATTTAAAAAATAGATATCACATCTTATTGGATATCTGATAGTAACAAACATCTATTTTGCTTTAGTATTGCCTTAGTATTTGGCTTGGGGCTGAACAACATAAAATGTCAACATCTCAGATGTGTTTACATGGGTTGCAAGAGTTTTTTAAGCATCTCCCTTCATGCTAATGAATTTTTCATTTGATTTTAATGAAATAAAAAGGGTTCTTTTAGAAAATTGAAAGCGTTATACCAATATTAAATATGCTTTATTTAAAAATTTAATAGGTAATTATTATTGATTTTCTACATGCACTATGTGTAAAGCCTTAACTGATATGTTGATTGAAAAACATCTATAACTTTTAGATGGTTAATTTTTTTGAATTTGAAAGATGTGTCACACACTATGCTTTACAAGTTAAAGTTTTAAAAAAAGAAAAAATAATTTTCATATTTTCTTGACCAAGTTAGGGTGCCCTATAAATGGTTTTTAATATTTTTATAAATTCCTAATAGAAAGTTAATAACTAATTATTTACTTGCAAAAAAGTTAGGAAAAAATATCCATCACATCCGAGTATGTGTCTATTGGATGAAAATTATGTAATCCCTTTTAATAGATTACAAAACCTTGATTTCAACAACAATTATGTGAGGTAGAATATCTCCTCTCGGAAATGGGAGGTTCCCTTCTTACTGCTTATTGAAACTAAGAAAAACTAATTAGATATTTACAATAATGCACACTACACTAATGATATGGGGCTGTGTCACATTCATGATTCTCTTTTTTTTCAAAGAATATATTTTATAATGTTTCACAGTTTTAAATTCTTCATGCAATACAACTTCAAACTAAAATTAAGTAGTATTTCGAATATTCCTATCTTTTCAAAGAAAACCCTACAAATACCACTATGATAATGACAAGTAACAAATAAGAAAATCTCATTAAGGCACAAACTCATTACGTAGCTTCTGATAATAAATCCTTCAAGATAGTAACTAGCGTTGTAAAAGAATCAAAAAGTCTTCTTTATACTCCATGATAAATTCCATGAACAACTTGAAGAAAACATAAGCACAAAGTCTTATAGAGAATTCACCAATAGTATCAACAATATCACAATTTCAAGTAATAGGTGTAACTCAAAGTTTCAATAGATTTACTTAAAATCTCTTTCAATCTCAATGACTAATTATTGTCAATTTCAATAAAATCACAAGATAATTATTCCCAACACAAAGTTTGGTGTGCAACTTCACTTCTTTATTGATCAAAAATAGATTCACAAAAATGAACTCAAAGTTTCAATATTTGCTTCACAATTGGGCAAAACTTCCTTGCATAAGATAAAAGATAACAATAAAAATAGAAACCTCTTATTTATAGATGGGAGAGGAGAGCTAATCTAGGAAAAACCTTAACCAACTAGTTGACTTATTCAAAAATGTCATCCATGAATATAGGAAAAAATCTTTGTTTTTACATGTGATTACATTTTTGAAAATGACATGTAAAATGTTGAAGCCTATCTACATAAAGCATAAAAGAAAGAATATGAACTAACTCTAGAGATGTAAGAAAACTTGATGGTTCCTTGGTCTTGGCTTGGAAGTATTGATATTTATTCTTAATCTCTTGCATGATTGTCTCATTTGGACCAACTGTATAGTCAAAAATTGTATGAACCTTTGTGATTGAATTTGTTGCATATGAGCAAATATTTTTGCATCTATCTAGATGCATCTTGAGGTTGTATACAAAAATCCATACATCACACAAAGCACACATCAAAGTATTTGAAAATCCTTCATCTTTAGCCTGCCTCATGATGCCTTCTTTGAAGATCAGGGTGATCTTAGTTACCGGGAGGAAGGTATGATGATCATCATGGAATTTTCTCGATAACTCAATACCATTCAACATGACAATACGACGGCCTTCAAAATTTTCTTGTACTTTTTGTATTTCCTTGATGAGAGACTTGATAACTTGTATGCGATTTTTAAGAGATTCTCTTATTTCCACATACTTCTCTTTGTTAGGAATTACCCCGACTTCTACCAATTTGCTCAGTTTTGTCTTTTGTTTGTGACCAAAATGAGAGACTTCATTCTATTTCTTTCTGCTCCCTAAAAAGTGTACTTTCTTCTTTTTCTAGCTCTAGTTTGATCTTGGCTATTTGAGTTGTCTTTTCATCAGCAACAACTATGAGCTATGATCCTTGTTATACTATCTCATCAATATACTCATATAACACTTTACCCTTGGAGTAAAACTTCTCCAATTTTTGCACTATTGGTTCTTCAACATTTATCATGGCCATAGGTTGTACATTCTCTAAAGAATCTATTATCCTCCTTATGACTAATGCATAATGTTCAACCTTCTCCTTGTACATATTTATATCTCACTCCATCTTATCAAGTCTACTTGATAATGCATTTAGGACCACTTGTGCATCTTCTTTGGAACTTGCATTAGATACCCTACCAAGTTGAACCATTGTTACAATGTAAGCTACCATAGTGATATCATCCTTTCCTTGTGGAGGTATCCCATTTTATACATACTTATGACCTAACTTGTCAACATGAAGTCTTAAATGAACATTTTCCTTCTTTTTCCCCTTGGATTTTAGAAGAACTATTTCCTCAAGACCTAGCTCATCTAGGGGAATCATATGTTTCTTGCACTTTGATACTTGAGAAGCCAACCAAGGAGGTGTTGGGAATAGGTGCCTCAACTTCTAGTTTGGACCTTGTTTCACAAAAACCGCTGAACTTCACAGTTATTATTTTTCCTTTGCGGCTGCACCTTATCTTTTATCGCTAGCAACCTTCGGTGTTTGCCACGTGGCTTCCTCTCAGAGCTTTTTGTTGTTTCGTATCACTTAGCTTTTGCCAGGTTTTGACTTCTCAACACGTAGCTTTCTCTGGCCACTTTCTAAACTGGGCCCACTGTGCAATTACTATCACTCGACATCGCCCACATGGATACCTCTTGGAGCTTTTCGCTTGGCATCCCTTATTCTTTCTGTCGGGTTATATTTGCTCGACACGTGGCATTTTCTTGTGTGTCAATTTTCTGGGAGTTGCTGCTGCACCGATTTTTTCTTCTTCAAGGCCGCGTGTTCGTTTCTTCTGTTGCATGGCCTTTTATTCTTTAAGGCAGTTGTTCTCACATATTTCTGAGTGTTCCTTTTTTTTGGTGCCATCTCGGGAAGATCTGGGATGTCGAGGTTTGATCAAGGCGTCTTTCTTCGTGGTTGTCAAGCAGTGGGCTGGCCTATATTGGTTGCCTCGCTTCTCTTTTATTGGTTGTTGTTAACTTGATAAAAAACTCCCGAGCATTGGGAAAAGGCTCTGTAATATTTTTATTAAACTTGAAGTTTGCAGACTGTGCCAATCAATTTGGCTTTTCTGTTTTTCATGTATTTGATAAGATTGTTAGTCTGTGCTATTATTTTCCTATAATGTATGAATGCCTATTCTTCAACTTTTGTGATCTTTCATAGCTAAATAAATAAAGATCATGTTTTTTGACTCCTCCGTGTTGGATAAAGTTATGTCAAATTATGCTATGCAATTAGAGGGTGTTTGTTATGTTTTAAAGTGTTTTTGAGAAAGTTTAGTTAATAAACAATATTTGGTGGTTTGGGCCTTTGCATCCAACTTTGTGCTCATGTAAATTCATTTACTATTTTGGCGCATCGCCTGTAGTTTAGATTTCATATTTTGTTGTCTTTCTAACCCTTTACCTCCCCCACTAAACGAAGAGCTAGCTTCGATAAAACCCAAGAGGTCACTTAGCTAGTGCTCTATGCCCCCCAATAGCTAAGTTTCCCATAAGAATGCTGCTACCTGCAAAATCCTGTGTGAACAATTCTTTTTCTGGCACGCCTGGTGTGACACGAACTAGCACGTTCACCTAATCTTATAAGTGTGTAAGAGCCACCAACCTATAACTAGGTCGCAAACTGCAAGATTCCCAGGCCTGCTCATACCACCCTTGGTTTCTCTTCACTCGAGAGGTCGACAAGGTAGTCCTTCATCTCCTCCTCTGTCATCGCCTCCTTTTCCTGCACCTATGGCTGCTAGAAACTATGTAGCTTGGGACACTGGCATTCCATTAGTAGCACCTATGCCTCCTACAATATGGGCCCCAATCCCTGCTTCCACTCTTAAAGCTATCCCTAAGTATTCCAGGGATCAGTCTAAGACACCAACGAAGCACCTCCAAGATGTGGTAGACGTATGTCTAGTACATGGCATGTCAAATGATAATGTAGCTCTCAGATTGCTCGCCACCTACTGATGGGAATTTTATTCTTTAAGTGATGAGAGCTGGGGTTTAAGGGTTTCAAACTTACCCATCAACTTTTGTAAACCCTCTTGTTGTGTTCCAGCAATGACTTATTACGGGGGGCAACCGGTCACTTAAGTGAGGTTTTATCCATCTTGGGTTGTGCTTTATCGGCCCCGTTTCACTTGATTCGCCGGTCTTTTTACCAAGACGGATTATGTTCTATACCACCAGGAGTTTCAATGAAGGTCCCACTTGGATGTTTTATCAAAAGTCTGATGAACTGTCCAATCGCAGGATTGGATCTAGGTCATTTCTCGCCGACCTCGCAGGTTTTCCTGTTGGCATCACCACAAGGGTCCGAGGTTCGTGAGATGTCACCATCTGGCATGAATGAATGTGTGGGTTTTCTTCCCAAGGTGTTGGCAGTGATGTATGACCGTCTTTTCATTGGCAATGGTCATTAATAATAGGGTTAATTATGGTTTCTCGCACACCTCGTACGAGTGGAGTAAATATTCTGAAGGGTGTTGCGAGGTCAGTGAGAGTGTGACACGTGGCTTTTCTTCTTCTCCGAATAGGGCTATGTGGGTCCCACTATCTAGTTCAGATCTATTGTCTTTGCGGGTTCTGATTGGATGTGTTTTCCCAAGCGTCGAGGTGGATTGTCGGTATCCATGGACTTGATCTCAACCCTCCATTTTGTCAGCTGTGTTCTGAACCGGTGACTCAATTTCAATGAAGGGGTGTGTGACTAGTCTAAATGGCATATGCTACCTTACTGTTGCTTGTGTCATTAATGGTATGGGTTTTCCTTCTCTAGAGGATCTCCACCTAATTTTTCTCCAGCGTGCGAACAGTGCCATCCTACTAAGAGTATTCATGGTTATCTTGGTCACTAATTGTTTGAATGCTTGAATTGCTTTCAAGCAATTGTACCCTATATGAACCTCTAAACCTACAATTGCACAAAGAAGTCAAACATTGTTAGTGTTAGTTCAAGAATGCATGCAAACAATGAGGGATTCCCCATAAAAATTCATTTATTCAAACTTAACTAAGAAATGAAGAACACAAGTAAATTTCAAATGAAAGAAATTCAATCCTAATTAAGCTAATAACATGATGATTCCATGGGGGAATTGGTGCCAATGGAGTGTTGCAATTGGCCCTTTCCCAATTCCTAATTGCAAATGCTTGATTGAATGATAGAAATGGTCAAATCTCCAAAGAGATTTGAGCATAACCTTGTTACAAAATCTCAAATATGGTGGATGATTGGATGAAATTGGCAAAATTAGTTCTCAATTGTAGAGAGTAACTTTGCATATGAGTTGTGGGTGTAGATTGAGGAGAAGAGTCTTCAATTTATAGATTTCAAAAATTGGAAGAAGAGTGAGTTTGAGCAATGTGGGATCATTCAACATCCAATGGCCAAGTGCCACTTGTCAAGATGTGAATGGTTGATGGTTGTGCACATTTTGATCAATGTGCATGATAAATGCCATGAGATTCAAATTTGAATTTGAAAGTTGGCAAGTTTAGAGGGAAGGGAAATGGAGTTAATGTCACTTGGCTCAAGGCTAAGGACATGTAAGAGGCATTAAATGCCTTGTTGGAATTACCCATTGAATTTGAATTCAAATTAAGGGAATATTCCCTTTTGATGCCATGTGAGGGAAAATAGATGACTTAATAAATCAATTAAATTGATTTATTGTGCAACTTGCAAAATCTAGAGGATTTTAGTGAGAGGGATTATCTTAATCAAGGTTTTGATTAATTTAATGAAGAATTAGATGATTTGACCATTTTGACTCAAATAGATGAATTAATTTAAATCAGAATTAAGGGGAAATGATTTAATTAAATAAATGATTTGATTTATTTAACTAAGGAGGAATATGTTAGATTAAATCCAATAAGGTTTTAATTTATTTAATTTAATAAGATGACTTTAGAAAATTTAATCAAATAAAAAGATTTATTTAATTAAACAGAGGTGTAAGGTCAATTAAATTAAATTGATTAATTTAATTACTGAAAGAGGAAGACTTAATCAAATAAACAATGATTTATTAAATTAAGAGATAAAATATGATGAAATGCTGAGAGTGTGCTTTAGGAGGAAATGTCGTTAGTAATCTGGATCAAATGTGCTAGATCGAGAATGTACATTTTTCATGTCTACATTTTGCCCCTCTTTGAAGCAATGTACTTGTTACATTGATTCAAAGAATAAATTGTTGTGATCAAAGTTCAAAATTTCTCAATTTTTTCAGATGCCCCACTATTGCCCCAGCGGAAGGATTATGTTGGTATATTGCCCCCTCGAGAGATCGAGCGGAAAATGTTTGATTTTCTAATCGAGATCATGATAAAATGCGAGAGGAGTGGTTCTATTGATGAGAGGACGAAATATAATTCTTTGATGTAGACAATTCTAATGATGTATAGATAGTCATAGGCCATGGGTAGCCTCGTGTATATTTTGATATGACACACTAATTTTAGATAGAAATGTTAGCAAAGATAGAAGAATAAGAAGAATAAGATGGATGGAAGGAAGATCCACACAAGTTCAACTTATTACCGATGATGATGATTTGCTAGGAATTGGGATTTTCAAAGGGCCAATTACATTATGTTTGATAACACACATAGGTACGAGGCATCAAGGTATAAAGGACCAGGATGGCGTTGTACCTAGTGTGATGGAATTTGACTCATCAAACAGATAGGAGTACTCCTGTTCACACTTTGACAAACATAACCTTATTTAGAATGTAGTTCAGATATTCCAGACATCTTAGGCCAAAACATAAGAAGGCAAGCCTTCTTATGTGGTCAACAAGATACCTAAAACATCCTTCCTACAAACAGAACAAAGTATGCATGACGAAGTTATTTTACAAGAATATCCAACAAGCACAGCAAATGAAAAGATAATGATCTTTGCCCCATTCCTTTCTCTCTAAACCTGTTTTGTTTAGGCATCATCGAGAGGTCCTTGGAATGAGCACAAAATAAGATAAGTCAAAAAGACCAAAATAAAGTAAACAAACAAGCTGATGTTCATCGTACCGCTAGCCAAGGCTAAACTACTGTGGGGTACCTGATGCTTATGTCCATCGTAGGAAAGCTTCATCCTAGGACATGTAATGACAAGGGTTTTGGTGAGACCGATTGGGTCATAAGCTATTGATACTCTGAGTTGACCAACTTGCTTCTTACTGCTCTAGACTTGAGACTCTAACGATAAGGCATTCACTTTAGAACCTGCTAAACTTGCTTCTGACTAACTCACCAAAGGGTGAAAGTGATAATTGACTTTATTATGAACAATGACAATCACGGGTGAAAGTGAGATGAGACAAGTGCACCATTTTGGGTTTTTTCAAATGTTTTGAGGCTATTTTTTGAAATTTTCACCTTTTTCAATGTTTTTTTTTTTTTAGGATTTATGACGAACAAACTAACTTAAAGACCTATCCTAGGGGTCTTGGGAGCTGATCCATAGATTAGCCTTGCCTACGTTATATATGCAGAGACCACGTAGTTTGATTGACGATAGACTTGACTTGATGATAAGATGGACAAATGGATTGCCATTTTATTGCTTAAAGAACTGACTTAAGATGCAGACTACATGGGCAAACCGATGGACAAATGGATTGCCAATGTGACAGATGCCTAAGGACTTACTCTATTATGAAAACTAGACGGGCAAACAGATTGCCAATGTGACAGACGCCTAAGGATTGACCCTAACTGTCTTAGGGGATGATCAAAGATCAACCTTGCCTACGTTCAAGCTCAGAGACGACGTAGTTTGACAAGGTGACTCTATTTTTTATTTTGAATGATTTTTGACATGTTTTTGGATTTTTTGAATGATCTGGATTTTTTTTTTGTTTTTGATGAATTTTTGAATGTTTTTTTGGTTTTTCGCATGATTTTGACGATTTCGATATGAATACATGATGATATCAGTGCTTTGTTTGGGATTTTGTTGAAAACCAAGCTTAATGTTGATCAATCAGATTGATGGATTGATAGTTTGACTAAGTGTGTTAAGTCAAACAAAAGTGATAATGCACTTGTAAATTCCAGGAAGTTGTGTTATCCTAGAGTAAACTCGTACAAAAGGATAATTTGGCTAGGTGTGTTAAGCCAAACGAGGTGATTATGGATTCGATAATTTGGCTAAGTGTGTTAAGCCAAACAAGATGATAATGAACCTGTAAACCCAAGGAAGTTGTGTTATCCTAGAGTAAACTCGTGCACAAGATGATAGTTTGACTAAGTGTGTTAAGTCAAACAAGGTGATGATTGATTGGATTCGATTGATCAAGATTGATGAAACTTGATTTGGAACAAAATTGTTTTGATTATTTGATGTGACACTGGCGTGCGCATTAGACGCGACTGATATTGAATTGTCCAGATTGATGTTCGATGAAAGATAAAACTTGATAAGGAACATTGTCTTGCTGTCAAAATATGCCATGGGCTAGTGATTTAGATTTTTGGATCACAAATGCTTTAACCAATTTGATTTCATGTTCACCAATGCTCGGATCGCCACATAACTGTGAAGGATATATATCAAGATTTATTCACGAAGCAAGATGCAAATATCTGCCCCTAGTGTCTAGCAATGTTTGAATGACCATGGGTGGATTCTTGGATAGATGGATACGGTAAGCATGCAAAGGATGCCAAGGACTATCTTGTGACAAGATAAGGGTGTTCAAACAAAGGAATGCTCATTCAGATAATGCTTTGAGGCTTAGATAACGTTGGATAGGATGTGATCAATGAAAATGACCCATGTCAAGATGACTACCATAAGCAAGTGTAAAGTGTGCACCAAAATTTTCCAAGATCAAGACAACTTGGAGTATGGATGCAGATGGATGAAAATGGATTGGATAAACGATTCATGGATGAATGGATGATACGGCCAAAATTTTGGCTTTATTATGGATGCAATAAGATGCTTTCTCCTTAATTGGCACATGTAGATGCTCGATTCTACACATGATGCCTGTTTGCCAGGTTTTCATCATGGTACTTGTCCAAAGCGCCACCGAAGTGGTTTTCACTAGAGGACGATTTTTTTCTTTACTGTTTTCAATCCTTTTTCTGATTTTTTGGATTTTTGGATTTTTTTGTATTTTTTGTATTTTTTGTTTTTTTATTTTTTATTTTTTGTATTTTCTGAGAGATTTTAAGCTGATGCTGAACCACTTGGTGGTGCTGATGTTGATGCTTCTGTCATAACATTCCATCGGTATCCTATTTGAAGAAGTTGCCTTACCAAGATACATGCACTTGTATGCAACTTTTGAGATCCCTGATCTGTTTTGCTGATACCGAAGTTAACTCTATCTTTGTGCGCACATCATGATTGAGTATCTTCTAAATCCTTATGATGAAGGGTTTCTGCCAATACATGGTCAATGTGAGAATTGGATATCATGCGTGGAGGCATGGATGGAGTGTGTTTAGGTATAAAAGATGGATTGGTTGACAGTTTGGGACCTTTGATTCTCCAAACTTGGGAAGATGAGCAATCATGGGTGGATATGGAAGTGTGCGTGGAATTAGGACCAACTGCTTGATACACTTTGTATGTTGCTTGAGAAGCATGCTTTTTCCTTTGCGGACATATTTGATGGATATTTTTCCCTTTTTGATTTTGCCCCATAGTTTCTTTGACAGATGGAGTTTGATAGGGATAGTCTTTCTTTGTATTCTTTTGTATCCATATGTATTTGATTTGTCTTTTATGATTCTTAGCTTCTTTTCTTTGATAAAATTCTTCATGCTTCAATTCAAGTCTTTCTTTTGACGTTGGTCCCAATTTGTGGATGGGGTGATGGGTGGATGAAGATTCATGACGTGGCTAGTTGTAGTATTGGCATTGATTTCATCATAAGCGTTCTTTGTGCTCCCTATGTTGATGCTTGCTCGAGATGAAGTTGCCCCTAGTTTTGTGGAAGTATTATTGATATGTTGAGATCCCTTGATTGTCGAATAACCAAGGCCTTGATGCTTAGGATTTCCAATAATCTGCATTGGTTCTAGGATACCCTGTTCATGTAGGCCTAATCCTCTGCCTTGATAATTCATCTGCTGAAAAAATTTATTTGCCATAGGATATGATTGACCTCCTTCTTTGCTCTATGGCGGATCTTCAAAGGTCATAGCTCTTTTATTGATAAGATTATTTTCCCTTACAAAGGTGAGCGATCCAAGTTTATAAGTGATAGGATCTTCCATAAGTGGGATGAATTCCTGATTGATATCTTCAGCGTGATCTTGTGAGATATCAGATTGCAGTGCTTCTTCAAGAAGTGTTGATGCTTCACTGTCCACACAAAATTCTTCCTCATGACTCACTTCACAGGATGTTTCTGATTCATGACTTATGTATAATCCTTCTTCATGATTTGTTTCTGATATGTCTCTGGATTTCTCTAAATCTTGATCATGTGTACAAATGTTAAGAGTAGGAGACTCTTGTTTTGAATGACGATCATCTACGTGTCCATCCAAAGAAAGCATCTTATGGGTAGATGGAGGGGTATGTGACATATGGATATGGTCATCATTTGCAACATCTTGTATAGATAGGAGAGTGTCCATTATATCATTGTAGTAGCTTGGAGATACAAATTCTCGATCTTGAGTGATTTCGGAATTGCTTTCGACATCCTTTGGATCAAGTTCTTGACATGAGTCAATTTCAAAGAATCGATTTCTTTCTTGGATATCTTCATTAGGCATAGGAAGATTTTCAAATGTCATGAGGTCAAAGGATGGCCATATGTTTTGGAGAGGATCATTGCTAGACCTTGGTGAAAGATGTTCATCATCCTTTGGAGTGAATTCTTGAGATATGTCCTCTAACTCATTAGATGATGTAGACACATTTTCAACATTATCCTTGGTCAAACGATCTTGATCATCATTTTGAATGATTGTGGTGGGAATCAGTTGCAAGCTTTGTTGTGGGAGTAAGACCTACGTTTTCTACTGAATCAATGCTTGTTGTTCATCATGTTGTTTTTGTGCCAACAATGCTTGTTGTTGGGCTTGCTGTTGAGCTGCTTGTTGATGGATTGCTTGCAATAATGCCTTGAATTTTGTTTGCTCTTGTGCTTGTGCTTGTGCTTGTGCTTGTGCTTGTGCTTGGGCTTGAGCTTGTGCTTGGGCTTGTGCTTGCACTTGGGCTTGAGCTTGTGCTTGTGCAGCTTGTTATTTTTGGAGTGCCTTTTGGTGGGCAACTTCTTGAGCGGCTTGCAACATGATGGAGAATGAATTGGTCATGTTGTGCTTTGGCAGTGGTGGCGGTGGTGGTGGTGGTTTGGGAATGGTGTTGATTGTTGGGATTTCTTGAGTGGTTGCCATCATTTGTTGTGATCTCAATGGCAAAATGGGATGATTTGGTATGATGTTTTGATTTATGAAGGGGGTGTTGCTCGGATTTGGTTGATTGATGGTTGGTAAAGGGGGAAGACTCATGCCTTGATTTTTTGATTGATAGATTTGTAAGTTTTGACTTTGATTTAAATCTATCAAAGGGAAAGGTGTTCCAAAATTTGGATTGGGTATGCTCATATTTGTTGTACCATTGATCTTTGTATGAGATAATGATCCCATGTATTCATTGTACAAGCTTTGAAAATCAAATGGTATTGCAAGGCTTGGATAGTTTAGTTGATTTGGGTTACTCATGATGGATGGATCAAATTTATATTCCATGCTCCTCTTGTGTTTTGACTTTGTTGAACTCCAAGGGGTTTAGGACCAAGGATGAGATGAAGGATGAAATGGGTGAATGATATGCGTGTTTGGATATTTTAGGAACTTTGGATCAATGCTAGACTTTAGGAATTGATTTGATTTGATTTTGATTGTGGATAGTTTGACTAGGTGTGTTAAGTCAAACAAGATGATTATGCACTTGCAAACCCTAGGAAGTTGCGTTATCCTAGAGAAAACGTGTACACAAGATGATAATCTGGCTAAGTGTGTTAAGCCAAACAAGGTGATTTTGATTTTCCAAAAGTCTAGCATAAATGATGTTTCCAAGGTTCCAAAAGTTGTTGGTGAGATGAGATTTGGTTGATGTTTGAGAGAGGAAGTGTTTGAATTGATCCTAGATGACCCTATGAGGACATATACAAGACCAAGGTAATGAAGAACATGTTTTTCCCTAAAAGTATTTCAAACCAAAAGACTAATGTTTGCATGAAAACCAAATGACTCAAAAATGGATCAAGCACATGTGTGATTCAATTTGTCTCTTTATCTTGGTTAAATGAGGTTCTTTTTATCCAAGACACTTGCTTGCTTAGGTTTTCAAACTATATGTCTAGTGTCCCATTCTCTTTCTCATCCCACAAGGTCCTTTCTATGGAAATCAAGGAAAATAGGGAAAAAGTTTCCTTATGTTTATCCTTATTGGAAACAAATGATGGTAGAACTTGTACACTTAGAAACCCCTAGTGGGAAAGTTTGTCAATAGGTATTTGTTTACCACAAGGTGTTTGAAATTTCAAGGTTTTTGTGTATGTTCATTTTTTCAAAATGTTTTCAAGATCAAGCAATGTGTTTTTTCCAAGCACTTTACACTCCTAGGTTGATGAGGCAATACCTTGTTGGGTTCCCACTTGGATAAATCCAGCTACGCATATCTTGTGCGAATGGCTAAATGCTTGACCACACTGGCTCCCCTCCACAACACTCACTTATTCGAGCCAACCAAGCATTAGTACCCATGAATCTCCCATGGCATACTTTCCATTTCCACAACAAGACTGAATGTTACGTGGGGCGGCTTCAAAGGACATAACATTTTGCACCAACAAGATAGACAAGGTTTTGGCCTTTTTCTAAACAAAGGGTTCTAATTCGGGCATTATGTTCGTGGGGGATTATCCAACATCGGCAAGAGTCCATTGTTGTCCATCTCGTCAGAATAATCCTCATGATATTGGCCTTTGTTCCAATATCCACACTTATATACCGGTTGGAAGTCGCTTGGCTTTAGCGTGTTCCTGGTTGGGTCATTCCCTTGGGTGATTACTTTTTCCCACAAGGCAGGCCCTCTAAGATAAACAATAGCGAGCTAACATATCTTGTCGTTTACACAACCTTTATTGAAAAACAAAGGGGAAAACCTCCACAATATGTCATGCTCACACTCACATGCTTTGTTCAATTTTTAAGTGCCCAAATCGAAATGTGGAGGCAATCTTTTTGACAAGTTAATATCACTAAAATACTTTTGATTCTCAAGATCGCTATAAAGCGCGAGAAAAGCACATACGTATTTTAGTGATGTTAATTTGTAAAAAAATTTGCAAAACATAAAAGACACTTGTTCATTTTAACCTTCAAAGCAATGATGAATTCTTTTTAAACACCAAATAGAAGTGTGAATTTGCCTTGTTCAATTGTTACCTTTCAAACCAAATCTAGTTTGTTTGCCTAAAGTTCTTTTTAGCCCCTTGGCAACTTTTGAAAGAAAATTTGATTAGTAAATTTTAGAACCAAATTGAAAATTAGTGTCCTAAGATCAATAAACTTATCAAATTCTTTAATGAGTGTTAAAAAACACTTTAGTGTTTAAAAACACTTCATAAAACATAAGCATGATAACATAAATAAAAGTTTGTTTGTTCTTTTTAGAGCCCCAAAAGAATTTTAGTATGTCCTAATAGCATGAAGGTAATAAAAATCATTAAAAGGGGGTTATAATTCCTCCTAAGAGTGTTTAAAAACACTTAATAACAAAGTTCTGAAAATGTGTAGCAGTCATTTACGATGCATTAGAGCAGATGCGGCCCAGAATATCAAATGCGGCGCACAACAGAGCATATGTGGCTCGAAAAAACAGATGTGGCTTAGAATGGGGAATGCGGTGCAGAACAGATCAAATGTGGCTCATCAAATGTGGCTCGGTAAATAAAGTAACAGTGCATCAACAGAGCAAATGCGGCATGGTCGATGGGGTCTGACAGGCGGGTGCGACACACGGGAGCAGATAGATGCGGTGCAGCAGAGCGTATGCATCATTTTAGCAGGCATGTGCGATGCAGCAAAGCACATGCATTGTTCTAGCAGACAGATGCGGTTCAGCAGAGCACATGCATTGCATAATTTATCATTTACATCATTCTGGACCTGCACAAACAAAAGGCATAGAAAGTTTTTTTAAAAACGTGTTTTAGAACTTCAAGCCCTCCTTCTAGCGCCAAAATGTGAACCCCTAAACTTGCAATTGCACAAAGAAGTCAAACATTGTTAGTGTTAGTTCAAGAATGCATGCAAACAATGAGGGATTCCCCATAAAAATCCATTTATTCAAACTTAACTAAGAAATGAAGAACACGAGTAAATTTCAAATGAAAGAAACTCAATCCTAATTAACCTAATAACATGATGATTCCATGGGGGAATTGGTGCCAATGGAGTGTTTCAATTGGCCCTTTCCCAATTCCTAATTGCAAATGCTTGATTGAATGATAGAAATGGTCAAATCTCCAAAGAGATTTGAGTATAACCTTGTTACAAAATCTCAAATATGGTGGATGATTGGATGAAATTGGCAAAATTAGTTCTCAATTGTAGAGAGTAACTTTGCATATGAGTTGTGGATGTAGATTGAGGAGAAGAGTCTTCAATTTATAGATTTCAAAAATTGGAAGAAGAGTGAGTTTGAGCAATGTGGGATCATTCAACATCCAATGGCCAAGTGCCACTTGTCAAGATGTGAATGGTTGATGGTTGTGCACATTTTGATCAATGTGCCTGATAAATGCCATGAGATTCAAATTTGAATTTGAAAGTTGGCAAGTTTAGAGGGAAGGGAAATGGAGTTAATGTCACTTGGCTCAAGGCTAAGGACATGTAAGAGTCATTAAATGCCTTGTTGGAAGTACCCATTGAATTTGAATTCAAATTAAGGGAATATTCCCTTTTGATGCCATGTGAGGGAAAATAGATGAATTAATAAATCAATTAAATTGATTTATTGTGCAACTTGCAAAATCTAGAGGATTTTAGTGAGAGGGATTACCTTAATCAAGGTTTTGATTAATTTAATGAAGAATTAGATGATTTTCCCATTTTGACTCAAATAGATGAATTAATTAAATAAATGATTTGATTTATTTAACTAAGGAGGAATATGTTAGATTAAATCTAATAAGGTTTTAATTTATTTAATTTAATAAGAGGACTTTAGAGAATTTAATCAAATAAAAAGATTTATTTAATTAAACAGAGGTGTAAGGTCAATTAAATTAAATTGATTAATTTAATTACTGAAAGAGCAAGACTTAATCAAATAAACAATGATTTATTAAATTAAGAGATAGAATATGATGAAATGCTGAGAGTATGCTTTAGGAGGAAATGTCGTTAGTAATCTGGATCAAATGTGCCCGATCGAGAATGTACATTTTTCATGTCTACACCTTGCATGCTGGGCCATTCTATAAATATTGGCTAAGTTGTGTGCAATCATCATTGCATCTTCTTGTGTCTATGTGCAGGAAGGTTCCTCCTCGAGTGTGTTGCAGAGCTCTATTTCTTTTATGGATAAGTCAATTAAATGTAGGAGTGCATGGCTAGGATCCCGAGGGCTGCCAGTCATGATGGAGCCCATGACACCCATAGCACCCAGGGGTGCTACAAGAAATACTGGAAAGAAGCCAGTGCACTGTTCATCCCCGGTGATCATTTCAGATTCTGATGAATCTGACACCGACTCGGACTACAGGTGTTACTTGGCCACTTTAACTAAACTCATGGGAGTAAACGAGGAGGCCATGGCAATTGAACTGATAATTTCATTGGCACCGAGTCTAGTTGTTAGGGGTTGTGCTCGCAAGGTTGGTAGAGGAAAGGTGGTTTCATTGTTGTCTTAGGCGCGGACTCGAAGTGGTCACCTGTACCGGGGCTGTGTGTTCTTATGATGATGACTGGTGGTGAGTTGGTTGGACGTGTTTGCTCTTGCTTTTTTTTCTCCTACGGACGTGGACGTGCGCGTGCTTTGCATGAAATTTTGTTCTTCGATTGGTTATTGTGTAACTGTTTTTGATTCCTTCGATCATACATGATGTTATCGAATGATAAGGAAAGTGAATTTGAATTTCACTTTGAGTTGAAATTCAATTTTGTATTGACAATGTAGCCTAATGGTTGTTGCTCTTCTGATATAAAAAGGAGATTTCACGTCTCATTGTAGGTCAGAATTTTTTTGGGTCCAAGGCTTTGGAGTCTATAGAGATAGTTTTAAGGTTGAAGTGTTATGAACATGTAGTTCAGGAAATCATCCCGAGTAGGGATTTGTATACAGTTAGTATGCTATGCTTTTTTTAATTACTGATATAGGAAAAAATCTACAAAATTAAGATGGTTAACTCTCCTGTGTGTGTGCCATGGATTATGAATGGAGTTATAAAGGGTTTCTCTTTTCAGTTTCAACAATTAATTGAAAGTGTAGTTAGTTTTCTTGCTTTAACTTGAGAAGTTAATCAAATGCTTGAAGAATCAATTACATGTTCATGGTTGTATATGCTCAGGATTCATGAAGAAGTACTGTCTTAATGTATTGAAGTATCTCATGATAGTAATGCTATATGAAGATAAGTTCATAGTATCAAAATTATACTCTATATGACTCCATTGCCCAGTGGATGAGGCACTGAATAATGTTTGTAGCCTTATCTTTGGTATAAGACTATAAGCTCTAAGCATGGTAATCTAAATACTAAACATAAACACTTATTAAAACTTTGTCTTCCTTTGGGAGGTATTTCCTTATTGTTAGTGGGACAATTTCATTGCTCTTCAGTGTCGGTAATTATTCTCTGGTCTGCCAATACCAAGAATGGTGACTATCCCCTTGAGTGTGTAGGGATTATGATCTGTATGTAGAAGGTGTTATGATCAGCTATATGGCTTTCTTATGAACACATTTAGGTTTACCCACCTTGGTCCTACAGAGCCAAAAGTGTAGGAGAGAATCAGTTCCTAACTGACTCTCGTTAGTTGGCCACTAGTTGTTGCAGTCATCCTTGATAGGGGTTGGCTACCTCTTAGAGAACTGCAATCGCTATGTGGGAAAAAACACCAACACCTCCTTCTGAGGAAAGGTGCTAAACTGGTATAGGACTCTTGACGCTAATACTATTGCTACTTGGGACCAGCTTGGAACCCCATTTTATGAGTGTTTTTCAAACGCTGGTGATAAGTCTTCGTTATATCATCAACTTTCCAACATAAAGTGAGCTTCTCATGAAGCTCTGCCTAATTTCAATGCATGTTTTCATTCGACCTGGCAGAGAGTGCCTGTTGGTAGCCGACCTCCCTTGGATTTGGCATTCATGTTCTACTTGAAGTCCATCAACCTTGATATTTCCATGATGCTACAAGCCCTTGGTGGAGAGACTCTTCCTGATGCTTATGCATTGGCTATCACTATGGATAATAACCTAATTGTTACTAGATAGTTGGCACCGAGACCTATCATGTCATTATTCCCCAAGTACAACACTGCGGAAGTCGAAGCTCCCTCAACCATCGTGCTAGGAACAACTCTGAGCATAGCTCCGATTGTGGCTCCAGTGCCTAATCCTTTGGCGACCGAGATGAATTAAATGAGAGAACAGATGCGGGCCATGACTAATGAATTGACTACCATGAAGTGGGAGCAATATATCTATCAGAAGCTGGCATACCAAAATTATCAAAGCGGAAAAGCTCCATACCAATCAAGTCAGTGGCAAGATAGATGGTGCGGAAATACTCATGTGTAACCGAATAACCAGGTTGTTCCGATGACCTTTCCGATGTAGACCATCCATCCTAGTTCAAATAAAGAGCTTGTTGCGGGACAAAATAACTTAGCCAAAGATGCCAATTCATGGTGTTTTCCCTATAACAATGCTCACATGCTAAGAAATTGTCCGCAGGGAAATTTGCAACAAAATGTCATGGAACAACATAGCCAAGGTGGCACACCTGATCCCAACAACCAATCATATGCCTCTCAGCAAATGGACAACGCTATCCTCACCACTCAAATGCAAGGGATGTCCATTCAACAAGAGTTAGACATAGTTCTAGACCAAGCGCTCTTTTCATGGATGGAAGGAGAAGAGTCAGCATTTCTGAATTACTTTCCTGTGACTCAAGTACCATGAGTGCAGTCTGATTACAACACGCGTTCAAAGTGAAGAATCATCGGAGAATTCACATCTCCGCCAATTAATGCTCCATATCAGCCAACACCTAGTTCGTCGATAGGCCCATCGTCAGTCCCACAACAGAATAATGTGGCTCTTCCTAGCTCTCTGAATCCGCCTCTTCCAAATCCAAAGGCTCCTATGACTGCCCCGACTATTGCCAAATAGTCGGACCTACCAGCTGTGAGGCTTACACAACCTGCGAAACCTAAGGAGCAAGAAACTATGACTTATTAGTCACGAGCACAACTCAATGTGGTGGAACAATTGAAGAAGTCCTCTACCAATTCTTCTTTGTGGGATGTCCTATAAATTACAGAGCAGAAGGTGCTATTACAAAAGGAATTGTCAGGAGAGGAAGATGCGAAGGTGTCTGGTCAACCCAATGAAGAAAAGATATCGAGGCTAAACCTGGATAAAGTTCTAACAAATCAACCAGAAGAGAAGCTCAAAGGCGGAAAAGAGAGTACGCCTAAACCTAAGCCTTTCTTTCTAACACTTATCATTGGTGACAAGCTATTACATAATTTTATGATTGACTCTGGTGCTAGCACCAATGTCATGCTTAAGCAAGTAGTTGATTCTTTGGGTTTAAAATGTGATCCTCTTGACAAGGGAGTCATGCAGCTAGATAGAGATAAAGTTAATACTGTCAGGATAATCAAGGGATTGCCTATGACATTGTTTTCTTGTCCCAGTATCACTATAAATCAAGATATCATACTCATTGATATTCCTCCTTTATTTGGGATTTGTTTGTCCTGATATTTCAAAACAAATGTCAGAGGATATCTACCACTAGACTGGTCACAGTTCATCTTGAGGACTAAACATGGAGCCAAGATGAAACTGTTGTCGAAAAATTTGCATTTCGAACATGTTGCTGATGAAGCTTTGCTCAAATTTGTAGTGGCACATACTTCAATTACCTAGGAAGAGAGGTTCAAGGTGGAATTTCTAGAAGAAGAAGAGGCTACTAGCTCCCGGGCGGAGGATGAAGAAACTTTATTGAATGAGTTTATAGATATGGACCCTTTTGGGAATTATCATGCAACTGGGCTCAAAACTTATGTCATACATGAGGAAGGGAAGTATATGCCCAGAGTTACTAAAGAGTCCAGAGGTGAAACACCCTCAGATTTGTGGACTTTGCATTTTGATGGAGCAAGAATATTTTTTACATCTCCGTCTGAAGAAAATACATTGAGGTCTTACTATTTCCAATTCACATGATCAAACAACGAAGTGGATTATGAAGGTATTGTCCATGGTTTGAGCCTTACAGAGAAAATGGGCGTGAAGAAAATAAGTGTGTTCAGAGATTCAAAGTTGGTGGTCAACCAAATCTGAGGGATTTCCCCTACAAAGAATGTTTGTATGCGATCCTACCAGCATAGAGTCTGGGATCTTATTGACAGCTTTGAGGCATTTAAGATTTAGGCTATACAAAGAGAAAGGAACTTTGAAGCTGACCGGATGGCAACTATTGGGGCTTAGTTTGAGCTATCCTCCGAGTTATTGAAAAATAAGCATGCGGTGAGAGTAATTGTAAGACCTATTGTTCCAAACAACAATCAAGATTGACAAGTGTTCGATAGCGATGCTCATATTGCATCATTTCTCCAGTCATCTAGGGAATTCATTGATCAACTACAACCAAATATTGCCGAAGCCTATGGGGATCAAGTTATCTAGTTGAAATCCAACAAGCTTCTTAGAGGCCTGGTCACTCAGGAGAGCCTATTTGATTTTGATGTTGCAACGAGAGATAAAAGGAAGATCGTAGCTGACAAAGGTGACTACACCGATTTGCATATTAGAGAGGACAGGAAGCTCAAGGTAAGGAAAGAAGTATCTTAGAAGAATAAAGATAGACTAAGGCACTTTTGTGAGGAGTATCCAAGTGTAGTAGCCTGGTCATATGATGATCTTAAAGGATACGAACCTAGGATTATTGAATATACAATTGAGCTATCGGAAGGAGCGAAGTTGGTTCATTAAAGATAGAGGCTTGTGAACCCAAAGATTGAATCTCTCATGTCACAGGAATTGAATAAATTGATTGCATCCCAAATAGTGTTTCTAATCAAACACAACACTTGGGTGTCAAACCTGGTACCAGTCTGGAAGAAGAATGAAGACATGTGACTGTGTGTAGACTTCTGAGACTTGAATAGAGCATCCTTAAAGGATCATTACCCCCTTCCTTCAATGGAGGTAATTCTACAAACTGTAGCTGGTTCTGAAATGTTTTCAATGTTGGATGGATTTTCGAGCTACAATCAGATTTGGGTAAAAGAAGAAGACCAACACAAAACAACATTTACCACAAAGTGGGGAACATATGCATATTCTAAGATGCCCTTTGGATTCTCGAACACCAGAGCCACCTTTCAAAGAGCAATAGATATTATCTTTAAGGATTTAATCCATAAAATTATACTTATCTATCTGGATGACTTGACGGTATTTTCCAAATCTGTCGATGATCACTTTCATCATTTAGAGCTTGTCTTCCAAAAGTGCCAAGAATTTAGGATTTCTCTGAACCCGAAGAAATGTGTGTTTAGAGTTCCCCAGTGAAATCTATTAGGGTATATTATCTCAAAGAAGGGCATTGCCATTGATCCTAAAAGAATTGATGCAATCTGGGAGCTTCTGTTACCTGTAAACAAGAAGGGAGTGCAATCATTTCTAGGTGAGGTCAACTTCATTAGCCGATTCATTGCAGATTTTGTAGGGATCGTTTGGCCAATTAACTTGATTCTTAAAAAAGACCAGACTTTCAAATGGATGGCGGAGGCCAAAAAATATTTTGAGCTTATAAAGGAGGTCATTTCTTCCTTCCCTATGTTAGTCAACCTGGACCTATCAAAAGATTTTATCATGTATGTTTTTGGTGGTGGCAATAGTATTGCCACTGTCCTTATGGAAAGAGATGATGAGAATAAAAGGGAGTTTCTTGTTGGCTTCTACTCACGCACCTTAAAGGAGTATGAGGTAAAATACAATTTTGTAGAAAAGCAAGGCTTTGCTATTGTGAAAGGACTTAAGAAGTTCCAACACATGATATCATACAATAAGGTGATTGTTTGTGTACCGTATCCTAGTGTGCGAGAGTATATCATGGAAGGAGAAATCATAGAAAAAAGAGCTAACTTGATTACCAAGATCCTAGAGTATGATATTGAAGTCAGGCTTGTCAAAACTATAAAAGGGAAAAGACTGTGCGAATACCTCGCTAAAAACAATGAGCCAATGACAGAGCTTGAAGCCCTGAAACTTGTGTTATTGAATGAAGAAAGCTCTGAAGGTGATTGGCTAGAAGATCAGATAAGCTTCATGTAAATAGGAAGGTATCCAATCAATCTCTCTTCTTTTAAGAGGCATGTCTATCATTTACAAAATAGCAATTATGTTCTCTTGGAAGGTGTTCTTTTCAAAAGAAATTTTAATGGCATCCTCCTAAGGTGTGTAAATCGAGAACAGGCCAAGAGAATATTGGATCAATACCACAATGGCCCAGTTGGAGGACATTTTTCTGCAAGGACTATAGCAATTAAAATTTATATGTGCTGGTTACTTTTGTCCAACACTATTCAATGATGTATTTTCGTTAATAAAGTCTTGCAATGAATGTCAGTTTTATGTCGAAAGGAGAAAGAATGCTGCTATGCCATTGAGGCCTATAGTAGTAGAGGAACCCTTTGCTCAATGGGGTCTAGACTTCATTGGAATGATTAACCCTTTCTCTTCAGCTGGACATAGGTGGATATTGACAGCGACCGACTACTTCACCCGATGGGAAAAAGTAGTGCCATTGAAGAATGCAACGGAAGTAGAGATTGTTAAATTCCTGGAGGAGTTGGTAGCTAGATTTGGCCCACCAAAAACAATCATTTTCAACAATTCCAAAGCTTTCCTTGGCTCGAAGATGAGCCAATTTGCATTGAAATATGGAGTTTTCCTGAAAACCTCTTCTAACTATTATCCTCAAGGGAATGGCCTCGCGGAGTCTACAAATAAAAAACTCATCAGGTTAATCAAGAGGATAGGCTTGGAACACCAGAGAGAATGGCATAAGAACCTCCAAACAACACTATGGGTAGATTGTATCATGCCCAAGAAAATATTAAAGACATCTGCTTACGAGATGGTGTATGGAAAGGAGGTGTTGCTGCCTATTTTCATGGAAATCCCAGCTCTCCAGCTGCTCAAATCTTTGGAGATTGAACAAAATGGAGCAATGGAGGTATGGTTTTCCGAGTTACTCGAGGTATAGGAGAAAAGAGAGCATACTCTCGAGGCCATGAACAGTTGCCAGTAGGTGGTTAAAAGGTGATTTGATAAAAGGACGTCAGACCAAGAGCTAAAATGTGAGGACTTGGTGCTCAAGTTCAATGAGCGTGGGGCAAAGCCCGGCCAACACGGAAAGTTTGATAGCTTCTGGGAGGGTCCTTTCAAAATTATTGAATGCAAATAATTTAATTCTTTTGAGTTAGAGGACAAGGAAGGTAACGTTTTTGAGTATTCCAGATAATGAGATACATCTTAAGAAATTTAATTAGTCCTATTTATGTAGTGTGCTTGAAAATTGTAAAAAAGTAATTATTTTTCCTATTTTAATTTTTTGGTTTTCTCAATGCTTTTTGAAACAACAACAGAATTGTTAAAAATGGAAATACATTGTAATTGAGCCAAGATATGAAAAATATAATTATTATATTATGGCCGGGACATTTACATTACATAAGATAGGGGCCAGTGGCCTTGTATCAAAATATATACATATATCTGCTAAGGAGCGGAAGCTGGAAAAAGGGAAAAAGAAAAATTGGGGACTATCTTTAATCTCAAATTATCAAGCATTGGAAAAACTAGCATTAGCAGCAACCGGTGGTACAAGATGAGGGAACACCATTCTTTCGAAGTCCTCATACCACTGAAGGTTATGGAATGGTTTGATATAGTGTAATTGCATGAGGAAAAAGCTGTCGGCACAGACCCTGGTGCGATGATATTCATGAGTCTCCAACTCAAAGCCGAACAAGAAGGGCTTGGTTGGCACGGGTCCTCCATGCAGTTGTAGAAGATGCAGGTTGCGAATCAAGGGTCCCCATGATAAAAAATGGCAGCCTGTACCACTTGCTCTAGTCCTCCGAGGTAGCGCCGAGGGAACACTCGCTTGGTTAGCTTCAAGATTTTGTGCTTATAAACGCTAATGTCCAGAAGCAAGGCGACAGAGTGAGAATAGATGTTAGTGTTCACCCTGTATTTATCTTTGCATTCCATGCAATCTCAGTAGAGGACCCATTTGATCGCTTTCACATACAACATGTTCTTGATGCCTGTAATGCATTTTAGGTGCCTACACCTAATTTTTCCTAAGAATGCTACCTGGTTCTTCTTGCAGACCAACCTAATCGGCATCTCCATTATTGCTTACTACTCTAACTTATGAAATTGCTAAGTTAAATAGGGCCTATTGAAGTGGAATGTTGAGGCTAATTGTGATTAACAAAGTTGTTGGGGGGCTATTTATAGATTAAAGTCAGCATTCACCTGACAAGGCTATCTATAATTACATCAGAAGAAAATATAGCTATCAAGCCTTGATAATTAATGCCACAGCATGTGAGTTGATGTGAATGATTAAGTACAGCCACAACTTGCTTCGCTCAAGTTCTTGAGTTAAAGAGATTAAGCCAGGTGTCTGCAAGAGGAGTTGTCATCCCAATAAAATCAAGGAAAATCTTTTGGTCAGGCTATTGGGCGTTGTGCCCAAATATAATCAAGAGATCAGTAAATGTAGGAGAATTTATGAAAGATATGGTAGAGCTATCATGGCACATTGTCCCAAGAAAAGTTGCCACCACCTTGCACGAAGGTCATGTCTCTTAAATTTTAAGAGTATTTTGGTAGGTAGGCGATCTACTCGCATGCTCGAAAAGGCCAGAGATGCATTGGGAAACTAAATATTAAAGGTTGGCCCATACACTTTCTAAACCGCATTTCAGGAAAACCAAAAAGTAGGTTAGGTAGGAAAAAACCGCATTTATGGTGAGAATGCATTAAAAGGTGAAAATGGCTATGTTATTCGCAAAGAGAGAATGGTTTTTCAGAAGCTAAGTCATTTGCGAAATTTGTGAAAGCCTCTTGCGAATACGAAACGAAAATGGTTGAAATTGCAAGAAGTTCAATGCAAGTCCCATCCCTTCAAATCATTAACGACCAGACATTGACAACGCCCTGCATAGAAATTTATGGCCAAGAGTCTTATGCCACCCCAGGCATTCCAACAAGGCCATCCTAGCCTTTTACCAGTTAA
The DNA here is from genome assembly GCA_007115665.2 of Sequoiadendron giganteum. Lineage (NCBI taxonomy): Eukaryota > Viridiplantae > Streptophyta > Pinopsida > Cupressales > Cupressaceae > Sequoiadendron > Sequoiadendron giganteum. The sequence goes on along the minus strand of CM021108.1, from coordinate 163,152,259 downwards.
CCAGATGAGAAAATTCTTGCCTCGATTTCTCCTAGAAATCAGACCGTAGTATCAAAGGATTGGGATAATGTTCTGGATCCTAAGTTATCTCACAATCCCAAGCACCTAAGGGAGGCTGCATGCGAGAAAATGAAGTAAATAACGAACCCGTTCAATAAACGTCTATGGGACTGTGGGCTTCCCCAGTACATGGTTCCCCTAGTGCATCCTTTCCTATAATTGGTCATAGCATGTGCAACAAACTTTGATCCTCATAATGAAATTATAAGTGGCCCTAATTTAAGGGTGGTCATCAACCCTCGCACTCTATAGGACAAGTTATGCGTCCCGATCCCTCTAACCAAAAATGTTGAATATTTTGACATAAAAAGGATGCAGGAATGCTGGAGAAATTTTTGGATGGCACCATAGTTTTATTCCACTGAGACTGCTCACCCGACAAACCCTGCAGCACCTCCCAAATTCCCAATTGCTCTGGGCGCCTTGAAGTCGGGGTCTGCTTCCGTCGCTTCTATGTTGGCCCTGGTTTGTGGGTTGGATACAAACGAGGCAGTCTTTGAATTCCAAATGAGACTCAACTTCATGCAGAGAAAGAACAACCAACCTCCGCTTATGGACTTCGCAAGGGTCATTATGGATGGGATGATCGACCAACTGCGAGATTTCGAGTTTGGTTCTAGATTCGGGTATTCTTCATTCCTTGCCTATTTAATTTTGCACCAAAATCCTTAATATTTCCACCACTTCATGGCCCTGTCCATTTTCAATGAGAGTGGTGCTTAGAAGCCAGTGTTGACATGGACTCCCATCTTCTCGAAGACTTTCGATTATTACGTGTTTTTGGATTCATTCTTAGCTCCGACCTTTCAGGCTCTAGATGGATCTGGAAGTGGCATGACAGTCTATTTGACACCATGACAAAAATCATGGTTGGGAGGCCCCCTACCATACTTCGATCAGTTCTTTGGCACAGACTTTACCATGCTCCGTATGTAAGGCTTGATCCAGGAGCCGTTCCGACTCCCAGGTTTTCTTTTCGACAGAGTGCTAGCCTTTGAGGCGTTGCGGTAGCTGAGCAATATTGAGAATGATTACTGAGGAGGAAGACATTTGACTTCCTATTTGGTGTTGTCTGTCATGTTCGGTTCGCTCTCATTGGTGAAGAAGAACACCATGACGATTAATAGTTTGGAGGTCTTGTACTCTAAATTGGGTAGTATTGGACTGGTGACTATCGATGACATATGGCAATACAACCCGAGGAACAATCTGTCAGAAATTGGCATAAAAATTCCACATGACCCTCAGCCATTCTAGGACCCTAAGAGAAATGTCAAGGAGGGAAATTTGAACTATTATGTAGGACTTGAATATCTACCTACTACAAAAAATTGACCGCCATGGTTAAACTGTTACCACATTGTGGGAAAGCCCGGCAAAAACCAAAAGATGAGCTCATAACTATACACCCAGTTGAATAAACTCAGATGGAAGCCCAAAATAATTAGGGACTTCTGGAGATATAGGCAGGAGATAAAAGCTCCGGGCATTCTTTTTTGAGAGGTGGACTCAAATGAAAAATTTGATGACATCTGGGTTCACGAGCACCTAGATAGTGAGAAATTTCCAAACGCTTTGGTTTTCGAATAGTACTATGAAAAGAGAGGAGTTGCCACGGAGCCCGAGGAGGAGGTAACTCAGAATCCCCCTACCACTGAGAAAGAGCCAATGCATGAGGAATATGTTGGTGGACAACCTGCATAGCAGGAGGGCTCTTCAAAAAACACAAATTTCGGAGCCTTTTAGCTCCTCTAGATCAAGAAGGAAGAGGCAAAGAAGTTTTGATCCTGGACGAAAGGTTATTGTGAATCTTCAAGATTCCCCGAAGAAGAAAATACATCAAATGAGAGAGTCCTCTAGAGGGATGGAGTCACAACATGTAGAAGTAGTGGCGTTGACTGTGAGTCTTCAGGAGCCTCGAGTATTATTTTCTCCCTCTTCTCTCTCTACTATGTCTCTAGTCATTTCTTCATCTACCCCATTTTTGCCATCTGCACTTGCTTTATCTATCGCTGAACATCCTGGGCAGTCTAGTCCTTTCCCTCTAGGTTTTCCATTTTCATCGTCTTCTTTTCATTTCATGCCTAAGACGCAATTCGTCGTTAGTCCTGACCTAACGAGCCAACAATTTTTATCCCCGAGGCCCAGCCCTTCAGTTGGTGCTTCCCCGACCTTTCCTTATACCGCATTATCATCCTTTCCGAGTGGCCAATTCATTCCACCATTCTCCCCGGCCATTATTACAAGGCCTAGCAAAACCATTGATGTGTTGAGTACGCTATATGTCTCTCTAGAAGTCCCTTGGGAGTTTCCTTTTGCTGGTGGACTAGGTATTTCTTCCCAAGAATATTTTTCATAGGTGGATACAAATAAAAGTGCCCGCACAAACTGAATTCAAAAGAGAAGAGAGAAGGATACGAGAAGAAAAGCATAGCCCCTTTTCCAAATGGTATTCCATGAAAGCCAAAACTCGTTGATGTTTGCAAAGATCACTCCCAACAAGATCAAACCAGTCAGGGAGATGTTGCCAAGTGACTACTCTGTCAACGCCATTGGGCTAGATTTTCATTAGGCTTGTCCATAGGATAAGGTCGATCTGATGGAGGAGACTAAGAGGGTGGTTACCACTGATACCTCAAGCTCAATCACCAAGCAAGGAAAAGGAGGAACAAATATTAGAGCTAAAGGGAAAGGTTGAGATTTGGGCAAACAAGTTTAAGGCCCAAGAAAATGAGATAAATCGCCTACAAAAGGAGATGAGTGTATTTGAGGGCAAGATCAAAGAGCTTTAGGTTATGAGCACGAAGATTGTTCTGGTCCTACAACATGAGGTTGAACAGATCTAAGCGAATGAAGAAAGGCTCCGCACTGAATCCACACAATTGAGTGAAGGTATGAAGGAGCTCTGGCAAAGCACAAATGATGAGGTAAATGAAATGAATGTCGTTGTGGAGTTGGAAATTGAGAAGAGAAAGTAGGAGGAATTGGCCTTAGAAGAAAGGAAGAAAGAGATTTCCACTCTAAGAAGCCAGGTGTTCGTATTGGATAGGAGCTTATTGGAGCTAAATGCATACTTGAATAGTCGGGTTGCAAAATTGGATCTTTGAGAGCCCAACCTCTTGCACAATAGATGAGGTCATTGGAAATTGCCAAGCAGTTATACGTGTCCTACTAGGATAAGGTCAAGGCATTATGCCTTACTTTTTAGCCCACCATGAGGTTTATGGCGCAAGCAACTGACCTATGCAGAACTATTAGTGAAACAATCTAGCAAGTGTAGGAGGTGACTTTCGATAAAGTTTCGAAGGCTAGACTTCTATTGGGAAAGCTGTATATGACTTCTGATGAGGCCCTGAGCGAAATAGGCATTGTGGATCAAACAATGACAGCTATGGGTGTAAACATTCTCATTTCCATGCATGAGGCCATCCAGCAGGTGACACAATGTAGAGCCAAATTGAACTGGGTGACTAGCGACATGCGGGAAAAATTTCCTCACTTAACTCAATGAGGCCTCCCTTTTCCCTTCATTGGTGATCAGGTAGTGGTAGGTGTCGAGCACATAATTACAAAGATCAAAGAAAAGAAGCAGGACCTTTCTATTTTCCAATCTTTTGATCAGTCCTCGACTCCCAAGAATATTGAAGGTATCATGCATCAGCTGGCACAACTCTTTTTCCAACTTGAGTTAGAAGTAAAGGTATCTGGAAGATTTCCTTTTAAGGCAATCATCGATCTCAAATTGGTGCACGAACATCTATGAGACCTCTTTGTACTGGAAAATAAGGCCTGGACTGGTCTGCAAGCTGCACTCTCAAGGTTGTGAGCAATAATGGGATGCTGAACCAAGGTTTTTGTGGTTCTTCATTCCGTAGGCGAAATGTCCCTGTGAGTCACCAAACTGTTTCACAAAAACTACTAACCTTCACAATTATTATTTTTCCTTTGTGGCTACGGCTTATCTTTTATCGCTAGCAACCTTTGGCGTTCACCATGTGGCTTCCTCTCGGAGCTTTTTGCTAGGTTCCGTCTGCTCGACACATGGCTTTCTCTAGCCACTTTCTGAACTAGTCCCACCATGCAATTAATATCATTCAACATCGGCCACATGGCTACCTCTCAGATATTTTTACTGGGCATCCCTTATTCTTTCTGTTGGGTTCCATCTGCTCGACACATCACATTTTCTTGTGCGCCAGTTTTTTGGGAATTGCTCCTGCACCAATTTTTTCTCGCTTGTTGCTATTTTTTCTTCTTCAAGGCTGTGTGTTCATTTCTTCTACTGCATGGCCTTCTTTTCTCTGAGCTGGTTGTGCTCTTACATTTCTGAGCGTTCCTTTTTTTCGATGTTGGCTCGGGAAGATTTGGGACGTCGAGGTTTGATCAAGGCGTCTTTCTCCATGGTTGTCAGGCGATGGGATGGCCTATATAGGCTGCCTCACTTATCTTTTATTGGTTGTTGTTAAGTTGTAAAAAACTCTTGATTACTGGGAAAAGCCTCTGTAATATTTTTATTAAACTTGAAGTTTGCAGACTGTGCCAATCAATTTGGCCTTTCTGTTTTTCATGTATTTGATAAGACTATTAGTCTCTGCTATTATTTTCCTATAATGTATGAATGCATGCTCTTCAAATTTTGTGATCTTTCATAGCTAAATAAATATAGATCATGTTTTTCGACTTCTCTGTGTTGGCTAAAGTTATGTTAGATTATGCTATGCAATTAGAGGGTGTTTGTTATTTTTTAAAGTGCTTTTGAGAAATTTTACTTAATAAACATTTGGTGGTTCGGGCCTTTGCATCCAGTATTGTGCTCTAGTAAATTTGTTTATGATTTTGGCACATCACCTATAGTTTAGATTTTATGTTTTTCTATCTTTCTAACCCTTTACCTCCCCCACTAAACGAAGAGTCGGCTTCGATAAAACCCCAGAGGTCACTTAGCTAGTGCACTATGTACCCCAATAGCTAAGTTTCCCATAAGACTGTTGCTACCTAAAAAATCCTACTTCAATAGAGCTCTGAAAAGACTTGGCGAATTCATCATCCTTCTCAGCCTTTACCGGTCTACCATTGAGATTCTTTCATAAAGGTGTGGTATAGCGATTTACTACCTTACCGCGGACCTCTATCGGTTTGACCACTGTTGGGTGATGTTACTGCCATACTGTGGGGTCTTCATCTTAGGCTGGTGGTAGCATGGTTGACGGGCGCAGTCAATGCGAAGCCTTACCTCCCTACCATGGAGGTTGTTCATTGATGGCGTGGCGGCACGGTGAAGGATGGTGGTTATGTTGATGGTTACTACCTTAAAACGGGCATCGCTTGGTGAAGCTATGGTGGCTACGGTAAATGGCTGGCGGTCTGCAAAGTATGCTTACTGCACTACCATGATGGCCTTTTGGCCATGTCACGGTGGAACACTAAGCCATGGCGGTCAGAGCTAATGGTTACCTCCTTACCGCAGAGGTTTTGCAGTCGGGGCATGGTAGCACGGTGGAGCCTGGCAGGGCACAAGCAATCACCGCCATATCATGGGAGTCTTTTCTTAGCCTCGCAGTTGGGTGGTGGCACCGCCATACCATAGGATGTCTTGCGGGGCTCAGTGGCGATGCAGTGAAGGTAGAAAATGGGTTAACAAGGGCTCACCGCCATACTGCGGTAGATACTTTGACTCCACAAGGTAGCATGGTAAGGGATGTTCATCACTTGTGTTGACCAGTCTAACCTGACTGGAAGCGGTGAACAAGTAGAGAGGCTGCATGTGGCAAGAAACCAACATCTGATTGGTCGAATTTGGAGCGATGAAAGCAGTAAATGCAAGTTGTGTTTTGGCTGATGACATAGTCCGATCAAGGCAAGGAGAATTAATGCCTAGGCAACCCGATGCAGAGAAGATCAGTCAAAAGATTAGATTATTTGATTGGTGAATGATGCATCATTAAGGCATGTGATTGGTTGGTATGATTAATGGGATGTAAGACTTGCATAGTCGATCACATTGATAAAAGTCAACTAAGGGTGGTGATGAAAAAGTTAGAGTTAGACAGAAGAGAATAGAGAATTGTATTCATTGTATACTGAAAAGAGTATTGTAACATTGAGTGCATGAATAACTCAAGTTGTTTTTGTGAGCTAATTATTAGAGATTAAGGACTGCGAACTTTGTCTTGTAATTAATAATACTGTAATACAAAGTGTCTTCTCTTGGTGTGGTGGGTTTTTTCCTAAAAGGGTTTTCCCACGTAAATCTGTGGTTATCTGTGATTACTTATTTATTTTTCTCTTGTTATCTTGCATGTGTTCATCTCAGTTGTTTTAAGAAGTTTTAAAACTATTCTTTGCACTTCTCCTATGTATTTTTAGCATTAGGAAAGTGTTTCCGCACATCCTCTTTTCCTTTCAAGTGGTATCAGAGCCTCACCAATTGTGTTATCCTTGTCAGTTAGGTTAGGTTTTTGTGAGCTAATACTGTTCCAGTTGGAGTCTTGTAAAGTTAGAACTTAGTTTTGTTTGAGATGGAAAGTACATCAGGTAAAGTAGAGGTTGAAAAATTAAATGGTGGCAACTTTGAGTTGTGGAAACTCAAAATGGAAGACTTTCTTATGGATAGAGACCTTTGGGTTGCTGTTTCTAGAACTATGCCACATAGTATGAAGCAAGAAGATTGAGACCTTGCAGATAGAAAAGTTAGAGGTCTGATAAGACTTAGTCTGGATGATTCTATACTTTTGAACGTCAATGAGGAGAAGTCTGCAACTTCATTATAGAAGAAGCTTGGTGATATTTATTAGGGAAATTCTCTAGTAAATAAGTTATTCCTGAGGAAGAAGTTGTACCCCTTGGATATGGAAGAAGGTGTATTTTTTAGAGACCATATGAACTCATCTATTATGAGTGTTTCTCAGTTGGCATTTGTGGGTGTGAAGATTAAGGAGGAGGATCGTTGCATTCTCCTTTTATGTTTGTTACCTAACACTTGGGATCATCTTGTAATGGCTATTGGAAGTATGCCCACTACTTTCAAGATGGAAGATGTTTTAGTCTCATTGTTGTCTGAAGAGATGCAGAGGAAGTCTTCAGAAATGGCCAAAGAGGCCCTTATTGTTTGAGGTAGATCGAAGGAGAAAGGAAAGAAGAAGGATAAGAAGTCTAAATCTAAATCTGTAGGGAGATCAAAGTCTTTTGGTAAAAAGTCCAAGGTGAAATGCTAGAATTGTGGGCAACTTGGTCATAACTGAAAGGATTGTAAGGAGAAGATGAAGAAGAAGAATAATGCTTCAGACAATGACTCTTCTCAAAGTGATACACATGCCTTCATTGCAGCCTTGGCAATTCAGGCATCAGATGATGTTTGGTTGGCTGACTCGAGTGCATCCTTTCACATGATGTCTCATAGAGAATGGTTCACTAAGTACGATAAGTATGAGGGTAGAAAGTTGTACCTGGAAAGTGATTCAACATTGGAGATTGTTGGCCATGGAAGAGACAAGATATAGTTCGATGATGGAAGAATCAAAGGGATTGGTGGTGTACTACACATACCAAGTTTGGCTCATAACTTACTTTATGTCAGTAAGCTAAATGATGATGGTGTAGAAGTTTCTTTCTCGAGTAAAGGATGTAATATGGCTAGAGGTGCAATGGTGTTGGCTAAGGGTGTATGTACTAGCACTCTGTACAAGCTAGATGCACATCCTGTTCAATGCAACAACACCTCTGTAAAGTCAAGCAAATCTATTCCTGTAGAGGAAGATGAAGATGCTTCTCTATCTACAAATGCTTTGGAGGTGAAACTCCAAGCAAAAAAGACCATGTTGTGGTATCATAGACTCGGTCACATATGTGAGAAAGGTTTAAAAACCTTGAAAAATGAAAATCTTGTTGAAGGGCTTGATGATTGTAACCTTGAGTTTGATTTTTATGAATACTATATTTATGGAAAACAACATTGTGTTTCCTTTTATTCGAGTCCTCATAAATCTTCTGGTGTACTAGATTATGTTCATTATGATGTTTTTGGTTGAGTGAATGTTCCTTTGTTATCAAAGTCTAGATATTGTGTTTCTTTTATTGATGAATTTTTGAGAAGGGCATTTATATACTTTCTTAAGAGTAAATCAGAAGTGTTCAACTAGTTTAAACAATTTAAAAATTTGGTAGAGAATCAGAATGGAAAGAAAATCAAATGCTTGAGGATGGACAATGGTAGTGATTTTTGGTCTGCATAATTCGAAAGGTAGTGTAAAGACCATGGGATTAAAAGGCATAAAACTACACCTTATACTCCACAACAGAATGGAGTTGCTGAAAGGTTGAACAAAACATTAATTGAGAGATTGAGAAGTATCTTGAGCAGTCCTGGTCTAGAGTAGAAGTTATGGGCTAAGGTTGTAGCTGCAACATGTTACCTGGTAAATCGTTCACCTCAAGTTCTGCTCTAGTTGACAAGACACCTTTGGAAGCTTGGTCTGGTAAGAAGCCCTCTCTTAGACATATTCGTGTCTTTGGCTATGAGGCATATGTATAAATTCCCAATGAGAAAAGATCAAATTTGGAGAACAAGGTTGTTAAATGTATCCTCATCGGCTATGGGTTTGGTGTGAAGGGATAAAAAATTTGGAATCCTCATACTGAGAAGGTTTTGTACAATAGAAGTGTAATATTTCATGAGCTGAAACCTTCAATAGCTGATCCATAGCTCGAGATAGATAAAATAGAAAAGAAGAATGATGTAGTTCAGATTCCTCAAACTCCAAAAAAAGAGGGACTACATGGTGTACCTAAAATTGAGGAGAGTTCAAGCAGCTCTGAGAATTCTAAAGATGAAGAACCACAACCTCAGCTAGTAATAAGGTCTACACAAGAAAAATGATAACTTGATAGGTATGGTTTCTCTATGTTAGATTCGAACTATGCTTATGCCTTGATTACTAGCACCGAGAAGCCTAGGACTGTAAAAGAAGTTATTAGCATGTCTGATTCAAATTCCTGGTTGGAAGCCATGAATGAAGAAACAAAATCATTAAAGAAAAACGAAACTTGGGATTTGGTACCTTTTCCTAAAGGGCGAAAGCCTATTGGCTATAAATGGGTATTGAAGAAGAAGATTGGTCTAGATGGCAGTGTAGAAAAGTATAAGGCAAGTTTGGTTGCAAAGGGATTTTCCCAAATAGAGGGAATTGATTATGGAGAAATTTTTTCCCTGTAGCAAAAATGACTTCTATCAAATTTCCGTTGTCATTGGCAGCAACATATGACTTAGAGATTGAGCAGATGGATGTAAAGACAACATTTCTGCATGGAGAGCTGGAAGAAGAAATTTACATGTCCCAGCTTGAGCACTTTATTGAAAAAGGTAAAGAAACTCTAGTCTGCAAATTAAAGAAATATTTATATGGTTTGAAGCAGTCTCCTAGAATTTGGTACCAAAAATTTGACACTTTTGTGTTATCTATGGGATTTGTAAGATCAAAATTTGATCATTCTGTTTATTATAAATTTGAAAATGATCATGTTCTTGTTATTACCCTATACGTGGATGATATGTTATTAATAGGAAATAGTAAGTCTATGATTTTGTATCTTAAATCTCAATTGTTTGCAAAGTTTGAAATGAAAGATCTAGGTGCAACAAGGTATATTCTGGGGATGGAGATAACCAGGGACAAAATGAGAAAAAAGCTCTGGGTAATTTAAAGTAAGTATGTCAATACAAGTCTGGAGAGATTTGGTATGGATGATTGCAAGAAACTAGTTATTCCAATTATGCAGAGAATGAAGCTATTTGTTGATGTATGTCCTAAATCTTCTACTGAGATGGAGAACATGACCAGGGTGCCTTATGCAAGTGTTGTTGGTAGTCTAATGTATGCGATGGTCTATACAAGACCAGAAATTTCCCAAGTAGTGGGAGTTCTCAGTCATTTTATGGAAAATCCAGGAAGGTCACATTGGGATGTTGTGAAGAGGGTGTTCAGATATTTAAAGGGGACTTCAAAATATGCTTTGCGTTACCATGGCAGATCGGTTGCATCACAAAGAATACTCAACATTCATGGATATGTATATTTTGATTGGGCAGGGGACATTCACAGCAGAAGATCCACTAGTGGATACACTTTCATTTTAAATGGTGGTGTAGTCAATTGGATGAGCAAACAACAAGCTGTAGTCGCTTTATCCACTATGGAGGCAGAATACATGGCAACAACACATGCCTGCAAAGAAGTAGTTTGGCTGAGTCGTTTATGTTCTGATGTTGGTTTTAATGTAGGGCAGCTTACATTTTGTTGTGACGGTCAGACTTCCATATTTTTGGCAAAGAACCCAACTTTCCATGCTAGGATAAAGCACATTGATGTGCAGTATCACTTTGTGAGGGATATGGTGGAAGATGGAAAGGTATGTTTAGAAAAGGTTGACACTTTGAAGAATGTTGTAGATGCATTAATGAAGCCAGTGGGCACAAACAAGTTTAGATGGTACACAGACTTAATGGGCCTTGGGGCCTATGACCATAAGTAATTTTATAAGTCTAGAGGAAGTCGGGAAGTCTTCGTCAAGTGAGAGCTTGTTGTGAACAGGTGCCTCAACTTCTAGCTTGTACCTCTGAAAAGACTTGGTGAATTCATCATCCTTCTCAGCCTTTATCGCCCTACCGATGAGAGTCTTTCATAGAGGCGTGGTATAGCGGTTTATTGCCTTACCACGGGCCTCTATCGATCTAACCGTGGTTGGGCGATGTTTTCGCCATACTGCGAGGTCAATGTCTTAGGTTGGTGGTAGCATGGTTGACAAGTGCAGTCAGTGCGAAGCCTTACCTCCCTACCATGGAGGTTGTCCATTGATGGTGCAGCGGCATGGTGAAGGGCGACGGTTAGGTTGATGGTTACTGCCTTATCGTGGGTGTTGCTCGGTGAAGCTACGATGGCCATGGTAAACAACTAGTAGTCTACAAAGAACGCTTACCAAACTACTGTGATGCTCTTTTGGCCATGTCACGATGGTGTGGTAAGTTGTGGCGGTCAGAGCTAACAGCATAGAGGTTTTGCAGTTGGGGCGCGATAGCACGGTGGAGCCCGACAGTCAGCATAGGTGGTCACTGCCATACCACGGGAGGATTTTCTAAGCCTCGCAGTTGGGTGGTGGCACCGACATACCCCAAGATGTCTCACGAGGCTTGGTGGTGGCGTGGTGAAGGTAGCAAATGGGTTGAAAAGGGCTCACTTCCATATAGCAGTAGCTGCTTTGACTCGGAAATGTAGCACGGTAAGGGATTTTTGTCACTTGTGTTGATCGGTCTGACCTGATTGGAAGTGGTGAACAAGTAGAGAGGCTACACGTGGCAAGAAATCAACATCTGATTGGTCGAATTAGGAGCAGTGAAAACTGTAAATGCAAGACGTGTTTCGGGTGATGACAGAGTTCGATCAAGGTAAGGAGAATTAATGCTTGGGTGGCCCGATGTAGATAAGATCGGTCAGAAGATTGGATTGCTTGATTGGTGAATGATGCATCATTAAGGCCTGTGATTGGTTGGTATAATTAATGGGATGTAAGACTTGCATAGTCGATCACATTGATATAAGTCAACTAAGGGTGGCAGTAAAAAAGTGAGAGTTAGACATAAGAGAATAGAGAATTGTATTCATTGTATACTAAAAAGAGTACTGTAATAGTGAGTGCATGAAGAACTCAAGTTGTTGTTGTGAGATAATTATCAAAGAGTGAAGACTATGAACTTTGTCTTGTAATTAATTTTACTATAATACAAAGTGTTTTCTCTTGGTGTGGTGGGTTTTTTCCTGAAAGGGTTTTCCCACGTAAACCTGGTGTTATTTGTGATTGCTTATTTTTGTTTCTCTTGTTATCCTACATTTGTTTATCTCAGTTGTTTTAAGAAGTTTTAAAACTATTCTTTGCACTTCTCCTTTGTAGTTTTAGCATTAGGAAAGCATTTCTACACATCTTCTTTTCCTTTCAGGAGGGAGAAATGAAGTATTTCCTTCTTGACTTACTATTAATTCTTGTGTAGCAGCCTCTTTTGTAGGTATGAATGATATAATAAAAAAATTGAGTAGTATTGGTCATGATTGCAATAGTAGACTGAAAACCAAGAGGATCCTACAATGACTCGCTCATGAACCTATCAAACTCTACCTAATAAGAGATATCATAGGATGGAGATGATAAACTCACAATGGATGACAAAGAACTTGAGGAAACATCAATAGTTTTCAAGATGGACCCTATAGGAAGGGTGGAAAGAATTGATGATACTAAAGGAGGAATGGTAACCTTTACTGCATGTAGAGTTGTTGTAGGAGGCATTGAGGTAGGAAGAGGAGGAGGTAGAGTAGTAAGATTTGGAGAAGTGTGAGGAACATTGGTAGTAATAGGAAATGATGTTTGGGGAAGATTATCAACAATGTTCTCGTGGGGAGATAGCTGCATTTCATCATTACGCCTTTCTTCCTCCTCATACCTTCTTCCTCTCCTTCATCATCTTTAGATTTTTCATCTTTTCTAGAATCTTCTAATTTCTCACTTGCATTCCCTTCATCTTATTTTGATGATCATTCCTCATATGAAAGCTCTTGTTCTTCAATAGATGGTTGTTTTGATTCAATAGCCTCCCTTTCTTCAATTGTTTGTGCATTATTTTTACGAAAAGTGAATTTGATCTTAGGAATCCTCTATGAAGAAGAGGGAGTAGTTGCATTTTTGTGCTTAGTGTTAAGTTCTTGTTGTTGGCTAGTTTCACCTCTTGATGTTTCTCCCTCAAACTCTGTTTCAAAATTTTTCAATTGAAAGCCATTCCTCTGCAACCATTCACCTGTGTTATGCAAAATAGGAGAAAATATTTCTCTGATGGAAACACTTTCTTTCTTAGACCATTGCACAAGAGGCAAAGTCTTTCTAGAAATTTCTTCCTCCTCATATGTAGAATTCATGATATCACAAATATCTTCAAAATGCTCTAGAATATCAGCTACACCAAAGTTCCTGATTTCTTCCATAGTCAACTTGAAAAAATCCATTCTCTAAATATCTTCCTCATCTCTACAGTCTACCCATATATCCTAAAAAATATAAACATGGTGATGATCTTTCTTGAGTTTCCTTTCACATCTCTGTCTAGTAAAAGTCAAACCTATATCTATATGCTCTTATGGTCATTATTTTCATTTCAACTACTACTAACTTTGCTTTATGCACACTCTAAATGGTATACCTTCTAATAGTAATTGGAAACCTGAAGCCTAGCGTATGGATTTTTTGACATTCTTTATGAAATAAAATCAACTACTTGCATAACTCAATTAATATCCACTTGTCAAATGGATATCTAGGAAACATGTATGGGCACCAAAAATAATAACCTACTCTCAAATACATGAAAATTGGAAACTACAAAAAGATACATCCAAATTTACTAACAACCGTGCAAGCTTCATCTGATGCTCTCTTATTTTCAAGAGTTAGATCAAAAGTGGAAAGAAAAGGTGCAAAGAAGGCATCAATGACTCTCTTGAAATTCTTAAGACTATTCCTTAGGGTGATTTGGGAGTAGAACTCATATACTAGCACAAGATTTCTATTACCTTTTGTTGATAATATTGGATATTGTCTCATAACAATGACAACATATACTAGGTAGGGTGTCATGTATAAATTTAAGGTAGTTTGTACATTGATAAACTACTCATGAATCTCATCACTTATTTGAGTTCCATAGTCTATGTGTTCTTTCCTCCTTTTGATGATTTGGATATACTCATACATCCATTCTTGAAAATGACATGAAATGAGCAAGCCTTCCACCCTGCTCAGAAAAGTAATCATATCCTAAACATCCTCCTTGAAATCACTTCATGGAAGACCTTTGGGCCATCTAGAGATAGTGGGCTTTAGAGTCTTCATCCATTGGGTTGTAATCAACTTCTTAGCTTTATTAGGATCCTTATCACTAACTTCTAATGCTTGTTGAATGGAAACATATGTATATCTTTCCATATGTGGAACCTAGAAAACTATATTGAAGATCTCTAGATCTAATCTCATCATGATTTTTCTGGAAGAATCTCTAATAGTTTTATCCTCCCTGATATAATGTGAGGCATCCTAGAGAACAAAATCTGTACAGTAAGCAGCAGTTGGAAATGAAGCCACTAATTGTAAGTTGCTATGAATGAATGCTCACAAATTTTCTTCTAATGATTTATTTTTAGTTCTTTTCACAAAATCTTCCATATCCTTGTGACCAATCTCTGTGTCCTTGATTTCATCAACCTTTGAGATCACCACAGTAAGTGGATAAATGCCTTGGAACTTGTACTTCATCTTTTCTTTCTTGAAAGATGAGAGAGGTTCTTTTATTATCATCTAAGAGTACCAAAACCAATTGAAATCACCTTCAGAGATCACTTGATAAGAGCTTGAAAGAAATTGCAAGAAATAATGGATTATGAGATGTTAGGAGCATATGTGTTGTGAGAACGATTAGAATGAATGAAGCAAGCATGCAATTTGGAGGGAGTGCAAATGAGCTATGGAGCACATAAAATGAAGGATTAGTAGTGGAATGATGTTTAGAGAGAAAATGGAATTGATTTCTGAGCATTAAGTGGAAAACTACCATTTGTGTAAGGGTGTTGAAAAATGGCTCTCTTACATCTTGTAAATTTAGTGTTTGATGTCAAAGAGTTGAAAAAAATGCTCTGACATTGTCATGCCCAAAATTTCAAACCTTGGACAAAACAAAACCAATTTTTTTTTAACTACAACATGAAAAATACCAATAACTGCTAGCCATGTCTAAAAATGGTATGTAAACTATATGCATCCAACAAGCGACTAGTGCAATGTCAGCATGGATGCATCACCTAAGAGCGAGGGAAGGGAAGAGAAAGAAATTCGGTTAGTGTGGAAATCATCTTGCACATTCTAAATTGGGGGAAGTTGGCCTTATAGAATAGGTCTTTCAGGTTGCGTTAACATTTAATGCTTGGTTGAATACTAACCATGGGTTATGAAGTGAGATGTAAGGTAGTGCTAATATAAGTAGTTGGTTTAATACATCTAGAAAGGATTAATATTGATATCACCCTAACATTGATACTATTCCTATCGTTACATGCAAATTCATTAAGATTATAGGAATACTATCACAAACTCATAATATATCAAATAAGGTATTTATTCTCTATCATGTTAGAATACACATTGTTATTAAATCATGTCTCTTGGTATCACACTGACTAATAGATGATATTATCATTAATCCTTAATAACCTAATACATGTAATAAAAGGATAAATTTTTTGTCTACATGGATGTGTAATGCCCAAAATTTTCTTTCAAATTACAATTAAGGACGAAACACAAATTTTAAATTTCGACCACAACACATGACTAACTCACAAAACTTTGTTTCCAAAGTGTACATTTCCTAAAAATCATAACAACATTTGACCAATTATAGATTATAATATTTAGTTAAGTAATTGATTGGCTAATACAATCATGGTTGGGTTTGAGAGGGAGACATGGAAATCACATTAACGTGAAAGACTTAGTTATTCCTACTAACACATGTATACATAGAAGATGTAATCAAATCTCATTCTAGACACAATATCAATAATAACTCAAAGTGGTAATGACATGACAAATCCTAGGGTCTAGACCTATTCCTTGGGGGCTTGTCTCTAATGACCTTGCCTATGTAACATTTACGTAGAGGAACCGTAGTTTGTTGACTTGAGGTTGATCCAACACTCACTTAGTTAATCAACAATAGGATATTAACATTACGTTCAATAGATGTTATGACATCAATCACCACCATAAACCACTAACACTAAACCAAACTATCTTATATAAATGAAAACACATAACTATGTGTCAACATTCTTCTAGACTTAAGGTACTCCTCTCTATATTTGATTTTTAGAAATAGGGTAACAAATCTCAAGTTGGTCACCTATCCTAGTTTAGTTTGAGTGATCCACTTATATCTTACTATTGTAAAATAGCTCATGATAATACATGTATTTATATTTAATGCAACTCATAGGCGTCAAAAAATATAATAGCTCCATAACATAGTTTTGGATAACAATAGATCCATTGATACAAATAAATATCTAATAGATATCAAATCACTGTCTACGTATATCAAAACAATAATCTTGTAATACTTAAACAACTAATACTTGAAGCTTGACAAGTTAATGGTATAAAATTATTTCAAAGACCATTCAAAATAACAACAACAAAAGCATGATATCAACGAAAACAAGGTTGGTGGATCGTCTATTCTTGAATAGAACAATAAGTCTATGTTGATTCCCAATAGCAATTGAGATGTTCATTTTTAAAATTTACTTTTAAACAAAATAAATAATCTTGATAACAATATAACTATCCTTGGAAATTAAGTTTAAGGTTCAATACATTCCCAAATATAATTGTTTCGTCATTTATATACAAAAACTTAAGATACTGACATATTTTTTTCATTTTCTAATATTAAAGTAACTAATTATAGTATTCCATGAGATCTAGATCCAGTGGTACTCTAAATATTTACTATTGATCGCTAAATCTAATAATTAAGATTATGCTTATCAAATCTATTAGCTAGGTAACGAAACACAATCCCAATTGCTAGTTTCATTGCTAATTTCTTTTGAGGAATCAATCTAGAAGAATAAAAAATATTCATCATAGTTCTTTAAAATATTTAAATATCATAATTACATTTACTATTATTCTCAAAGTTTCCTTTTTAAATGTCTATACCCTATAGTTAATTAAATGTAGTACTACCACGGTTCATTTTACCAATTCTACCACCAATTCCTTTCAAGAAAAGATTTTCAAATTACAAAACAAGAATCTGCCATTTCTATTTCTTAAAATTATTTAAGAATAATAATATCAAGTTTGAATAGCTAACTATTTCCTTAAATATAATCATCTAATTTAAGAAAAATAAAAGAATGAAATCATGCATTTTTATCCCTCAGATACAGTTTTCTTCAAATCCCAAGATGAGATGATCTAGATTCGGTTTCAAATAAATAATAGATAGACCATTTTGAATTTAACTTGTAAAGGAAAATCTTTCTGGGGTAACTCAGAAATAGAAGAATTTGAATAACATCAAGTGCGTAGGCCCTAATTATTCATTCACTCTAAAAGACTATTTAAGGGTCTCGACTTAATTAAGAGCATGAGAGACTATAACGGGTTGCCACGACTCAAAGAGAGTAAAAGGGTCCGCAGTGTTCTTGGGAAGATTTGGGCATAGAGATAAGAGTAGATGATCTGACAAAAAAAAACTTATGACAGCAAGCTAATGAATTCTGGAACAACACTCCATAAATTTTGAGGCTTGAAATTCAAGGATTAAATAGAACAAGACAGAGGAAGAAACATACTCATCGACTGGCATATTGAGCGGATGAAATTTGTAACTATAGTTTTCGAATTACTGGTGTTTGGGGAATGTTTTCTCGGTTCACAAAAGAGATTTTCAATTCAACAAAGTGACACCTTGCATGCTCAAGTCTGCCAGTCTTGGAGGTAGGTACCTCAACTACTTTGCAGGATCTTCCATAATGGTGGTGTAAATGGAATGCAATGACTGGGTTTATTGAAAAGACCTTAGAAACTTTCAAGCAACTGTAATTAATGGGTGTAAGGCCCGATTTCATAATCTTGCCAGCATCTTTGATGCCTGTGCCGAAATGGGAGTTTTGGAAGAGGAAGTGAACATCCATCGAAGCATGAAGGATAGAAGAATTTTGTCAGATGTAATAGTTTGCAATTGCCTTGTTTGACATGTATTCAATACGTGGGCATAAAGACAAGGCTCGCGAACTGTTTGGCCAGATGCCTCAAAGAAATGTTGTCTCATGGATGGCAACGATTGTAAGACATGCATGATATGGATTTGTTGAAGCGGCTTCAGAAACTTTCAAGCAAATGCATTTGGCAGGTGTAAAACCAAACTCCACGGCTTTTTCCAGCGTCCAGTCTGCCTATTCCAAGATGGGAGCTTTGGAATACGGTATGAACATCCATCATAGCATAAAGGGATGGACGAATTTGATCAGATGTGTAGTTACAACGGCCCTGGTAGACATGTATGAAAAATGTAGAAGTATAGACAAGACACTTGACTGTCTGAATAAATGCCTCAAGGGTTGTGGTCTTCTACATTGCAACGATTAAAAGATATGGACAAAATGGATTTATTGAATAGGCTTTAGAGAGCTTCGGCAGCAGTAAAGCCCAACTCCAGAACCTTTGCTAGCATCCTTCCCACCTGTGCAAGGATGAGAGCTTTGGAACAGGGTATGGACAGCCATCAAAAACATAATGGTATGGGAAAATTCCTTGTAGATGTTGTAGTTGCAACCAGCCTAGTAAATACGTATGCATATTGTGGTGCATAAACAAGGCATGTGAACTGTTTGACAGAATGCCTATTAGAAATGCGATCTCATGGAATGCATTGATTGCAGGGTATGCGCAAAACAGATTTGAAGGATTACTTATCCTCATGAAAACTACATCAGACCTATTTTCCAGATTTCATTATAGAAAGATATCTCAAAGCACAATGTCTAAATTCTATACATGCATATGATTTTTAGTCGAAAGGCATTAGAAACATTCATGCATATCTGAAACCTATATCCTTGGCAATGTTAAACGCCCCTCCTCATTGCCGAAACTCACATTGTCCCTCAGGCAGTCCCACCCAACTCAGTAGCTACGCTTAGATAGAGCTATTGTCACGCCTGCTCCGACTCCAGTAGATATTTCCTCCTCTTTCTTTTTTTTTGGTACCGCTTTTCTCAGCACCCACTAAACAAATTTCATGCCTAGCAATACTTGGATGATCTGACAGATAGCAGATCTTGTCAGTAATTATCTACAAACAAAAGATTTTTTACACCGAAGGCGTCCCCACGCTGAAATTCTCGAACCTCTTTTGACGCCAAACGGTGCAGATTACAATCGACCAAGATTAAACGAATCTCAGCCGTTCATCATTTTTGCCATTCTTTCGGCTATTTTTCGCTGTTTTTTTGCTGCTTTCCCTGTCAGTGTCTGGAAACTTTACGGTTCCCTTTTTTCTCAATGCCATTTTCACACTCGTCGGGGTCGGGAACTTTACGTGAATTGTACTTGATTTTCTGCCCAGCACTCGGGATGATTTACAGTTCAAACGGCTTATCAAAAATTGACCTTTCAGGAGAACAATTATAAATAACAATTCAAAGGATTGT